>JAMAGZ010000091.1:0-139304 GCA_023626575.1 Penicillium sp. PF1803 | reverse complement strand
AATGATTTCGTTGAGGTGTAGGACCCTCGCGTAGCGGGGGTCCGTAATAAAATGTAATTTTTGTAAGGGGCCGGTTATACAGACATGCAAATGTTTCCGAGGCCCAATGAGTGTCTTGACAAGCCCTTTACTGCTTCCTGGGAATAAGTTTATCACACCATCTCCCTGGTCTCTAGAGTTACGTTTTTAAACTACAACTGAACCAGTGACAAGCCCTCTGAAGTAGAGTACTTTAGAGAATCGGATGAGGCAACAAAGCACTGCACTGCACTCATATTCATTGTTAAAAACGGCACCATCTTCTTGATTATGAGCCCTGTAAACACACACTGCTTGGGGTCTTTGTTCGCATGACACAAAAAACGGCAAGGATATCTTTCTGTCGATATCAATGAGGAGTGGCAACTGGCTCGAACTCGAATGAGAGCATCAATCTGCACCCTCGATATGCACCGCAGTCGTGAAGCCCTTGCCTGACTCCCAGGCCTTTTCCATTTCCAGGTTGGTGACAGCTGCAACATCATCGCCATCGAATAATTTCGTAATCTCCTCCAATGGAACATACCGAGTCTCCACATAAAAGCACCAAATCACGACGACTTCTACCGCCAAAAAGCAGCAGTAGAAGATATAATAGCGCCAGTGAATATTGTCAAGTGCGATAGGGTTCACGTATTGGTTGAAGAACAGCGCGATGTACATGGCAAATTCCATGATCGTGTATCCCTTGGCGCGCATGGAATATGGAAGAATTTCGGTTGTGTAACTGGCAATTAGACCAGACCTGAACAACATCAGCAACCAAAGAACAAGCCGAGTTTATCGCACGCGTCACTTACTTGAGGTTATAGAACAGGTAGTATATAAAGATCATCCCCAAGACGCCAGAACCGAGACTTGAGCTAGCTTGTGCATCGTATCGTGCGGAGAGAGCCGTCCAGATCACGAAAGAGACAAGCATACCTGCTGAGCTTACCAACATGATCGGTCGCCTACCCCAGTTGTCGACAAAAAAGCTGAAGAACACGTTTGTGACAAGATTGAACGAGGTCAATGCACCATTGATCAACAATTGCTTGTTCGCATCCCTAATCCCGATGCTGTCCATGATAAGATTCAGGTAGTAAGAAACGAGACCATTCCCGGACCATTGAGCGAAAAGACCAAAAGACGCAATAATCAAGAGTCGTTTTCTGTTTCCCGCCGTGCGGACAAAGTCAACATACGAACTTGAATGCTCCGAATTCTTCTCCATGGCGATCGCTGTGGTAATTTCTGTGAACTCCAACTGCACAACTTCGTCCGACTCATCTCCTTCGGCGTGGTAGTGTGCCAGGATTTGTAGACCCTTCTCTGGTTGATCTTTGGAGACATAGTATCTTGGACTTTCAGGAATCCACCAGACCACCGCAAGCATCAAGATGGTAAAAAGCCCTTGGATCAAACTGGGTGCTCTCCAGGACCATTCACTCTACCAGTTTTGTAAGCAGATGTTATGCGGGTATTTTCCATTGCCTCGATCACTCACTTTGATTTTTAAAGTTCCGAATGTGGTCCAAGCTGCGATGAATGCGCCAGAATGGTATGTTGCACCGGCAATTGTTACCAAAATTGCTCGGTCTTGAGCGGGTGCAATCTCTGTAATGAGCAACGGGGCTGTACATATGACAATAATGTCGCCGAATCCGAGGATATACCGAGCACCTACGAACATGGAAAAGTTGATGGAGCCAGACTGCAGAGCAACACCAATAAGCATGAACATTGAACCAAAAACGAGACATGGCTTCCGCCCAAACCGATCGAGCAGGAAAGGAAGAATAACCAGTCCAGTCAATGCCCCGACACTCATGACGCAGTTGAACAAACCAAGCGTAGGTCCTTGAGGGTGATTGAAATAATCCTGCCAGTAAGACAGAGTTTGCAAACCATTCCTACTCTAATCAGTAAACGCAATCAAGCTTATTGTATTTCGGCCGTACATCATGGAGTTATCAAATCCGTTGGCTGTGTTGGTCGCAATCAAGACTGCAATATAGAAATATAAGAGACGCATATTCGGCCTCTTCCACCATTTCACTCTCGGAAAAGTGCGCCCGGCCAAAAAATAATGACCCTTCGGCGGTTTGACGGGCTCATTATTTGCAGCCATTGTTGAATAAGGAAGATCTTTAGGTGAATTATGTTCCAACGATGTACAAATCTAGCACTACTGCCCGGACTTGAAGCCCTGCGCATCCACCACCCCGCAATATATAGTCCTGTCGAGTCATTTTCACTGCATGGCGGTTTTCCTTTTTTTGCTCAAAGGGGATGGTATGACCACGTCATGCAGTGATTAGGTCTTATACGTGGAGTATTTTCTCTTTTACCCGAGATAGCTGCATAAAGCGGGAGTTAGGCTTTAATGTCGTTGGATGGAATCTCATTCGGGTACAGAGCCGTGACCGAACGGGGCAAATGCCCAGCGCCACAGCAGTTCAAATAGTGTTGCTTCTGCTTCCAACGAATCTATGATTCTCTTTCGCAACTACCTGGCTCTACTAGAAATTAGGCTAGTCGTTGAATTCAAACTATGGCTTCCGATCACAATAATAATCCAATCATCCCGGGCTTTGCGCCTGACCCCTCAATCTGCCTGATAGGCGATACATATTTCCTAGTCAATTCTAGCTTCCATCTCTTCCCCGGTCTCCCAATCTACGCCTCTCCCGATTTAGTTTCTTGGACTCATATCGGTATGTGCTGAGCCTGATTATCTAGGTAGCAAGCGTGGAGGCGAACTAAATGGCTATCTGCCTCACTCTTAGGAAATGCAATTAACCGACGATCTCAGCTCTCGCTATGCAGGGCAACCACTTGGGTTACTCCATGGGAAGAGGGTGCAACCATGGTCGCAACTGGAGGTTTATATGCCCCAACCATCCGTCATCACAACGGAGTAACATATATCATCTGCACAAACGTTATTCACTCCACTTCCAACAAGTTTGGCGACGAGCATGATGACCAGTTCATCATTCATACAACCGATATCCGGTCTGGAAAATGGTCGGATCCAATCCTATTCCCGTTCACACCGGGAATTGATCCTTCATTGCTCTTCGATGACGACAAGGTTTACGTGCAACTGTGCAAAGTCGGGCCGAAGTTCCAAATCTTTAACTTCGAGATTGATATCGCCACTGGGAAGATGTTGACTGAACCTGCCCTCATCTGGAATGGATGGTCGGGAAGCTACACCGAAGGCCCGCATGTCTACAAGAAGGACGGCTGGTATTATCTTTCTTGTGCAGAAGGAGGCACCTTTCGACATCATATGCTGAGCATCGCCCGGTCCAAGAGTATCTGGGGTCCATACGAGTCGTATGACGGAAATCCGCTATATAGTGCAGATGGTACCGATGAGTATGTTCAAAATACTGGACATGGTGATTTTTTCCAAGACAAACGTGGGGAGTGGTGGGTGGTGATGCTTGGAGTGCGCATGGATGAGGGACGCTGCATTATGGGACGAGAGAGTTTCCTGGCTGCTGTTAAGTGGCCTGCCAACGAGTGGCCTAGCATCGATGCTGTCGCTGCTCGAGGTGACTTTCCAGCTCTCCCAGGTCAAACCAGAGCCGATCAGTTCACGCTTCCTTCCATCAACTCGGCTGCATGGGTTTGTTTGAGAGATGCGGTCCTGGAAGACTATCGTATCCAGGATAGCCATGTCACAATGCGAGCGCGTCCAGCCGGGCTTGACTCGGTAGAGCAGGTTGTGAGCTTTGTCGGACAGCGACAACGGCGACTTATCGGAACAACTACTGTGACGCTATATCGCCCTGAACCCAGTCAGACGAGTCATGATGGTCTCATTCGGGCCGGGTTGGCATTCTACAAGGATGAGCACCGGTTCCTATCGATCGCGTATGACTTCCAGACCAACCAGGTTGTTTTTGAAGGGCAGAACCCGGCCAAATCCTACAGTGTGAAACAAACTCAACAGGTCAAGACGGATAACGCGATTCAATTCCAGATTAGATACACGGAGCGGTCTATCGGATTCTTTATTCACAATTCTGGGGGCCAGTGGCAGTGCATGGAGGAAATAGACACGTTGATCATGACCGATTTGGACTTTACCGGTCCGGTCATAGGGATATTCGCAGTCGGGGATGGGGCTGAAGTCCGATTTACCGATTTTGAGATTGATGGTGTTATTAATAGTGGTGCAAAGGACCATACCGGTGGCGAGGGTTTGGAGTGACCGGGGCTGTCGATTCTCGGTGTTTTCTCAAACTTGGATAAGATACTACCCAGAGGATATTGAGCGTCTTGACCACCTCCCATAATGCAGACATTCTGCCTCATAACTTTCTGTCTTTCTGTCGTTACCAGCGCCTTCGCGGTCCACCTCCAAAGCCCCCATGTCGACCATACCCTCCGCCATATCTTCCTCCATGGCCCATTCCAGGCCCCATTCCGTAACCCATTCCACCACCGTGGAAATGACGGCGAGGAGGGGGACCCCAGCCCCCAACCACTGCCACAGGCATTGGTCTCAAGCGACTGTGGCGTGGAAAGGACATACAAAGGCCCATGATAATAGGTTCAATTGGCGAGAACAGAGGTTTTGAGAGGGTCTGAGTGTTTCACAAGGAAGAATGCTAGGATGGCTCAACGGAATAGAGTAAAACGCAGTAGAGAAAACCAGTCCAGGTTACGCCTTCAAGAAATTGGACAAGAAGATACATAACTCGTATTTCCCGGTCGTGTGCGTCATTCACTCCACGAGGGGGAGTGCTGGCCTGTTCCGCGGTTCACCTCGGGATGATGACAATAATAGCGGGCCACTAGCTCCTGCAGAAGCCAAGATCAAAGATTGTAGTCACAGAAAAAACAAGATTGGAAAGGAATGCCACGATCGTGCAACGATCTGATGGCCTTCACCCGCAAGCAAACAAAAAGGTAAGTTAAAAAAAGCAGCCTCCGGGCAGGCAATGCTTTCGTTTAAGCCTCCAAGTATCTAAGCCTCCAAGTATCCGGCCGGCCTAGACTACCGCTAGGACAAAGTCCCTTAGCGGGTTGAATTAGGAGGGCGAAAATCAAATTTTAGCCTATCCAGGGGATAATGAATAAGAGTGAATTTTAACCACAGAGCGCCTACAGATGATAGAGTACCATTGAATCCCGCGGTATACTACTGACTCCCGGCAAATGACTGATATTGCTGACACCTCCCTCAATGAGACCCAGTAGCTGACATAAACTTAACAACAACAGAATAAATGATAAACACAGGGCGTGTGTACTGTCATTCGCATGAAATATCAACTCAGTAGAGGTACTTGAAATCCACCGCACCATCGCCCGTGCGAATCCGTCGCGTATCCTCTTTCTCGCCATTCTCGATCTGCTCCTTGACCCGATTCTCGCGGCGCAAATAGAACCCAAATCCTGCCACAGCTATCTGGGCTACCACCAGTACCCCAAGGGAGAAAGAGTTCCCCAGCACGTATGGGGATTGGCGATAAATTTGACCCGCCACAATTCCAGCACAATTTCCCATTGTCTGTTGTAATCCAATCTCCAGCGCTCGTCGATACTGAGGAGCGACATTCACGTTGATCCATGCGACATTCAACCCGACGCCGGTATATGTGGTAATTCCGATGAGGAAGGTTGCAAAATACTGCACTGCCCTGTTGGATACAGCTAGCAGCAGGATATAGCCGATGATACCGAAAATGTTGGTTGCGAAGATGAACTGAAGGTATCGTCAGTGTGAACAATAACGTATGTTAATAGTTATGGTACGTACCGACGCAAACTTGGAGTATCGATCGGAGCAAAATGCCACGGCGATAAAGACCGAAGCCGCCCATATGTACACCGGGACGGTCAATACGTTGCTCATCAAAGCGTTGTAGCCCATGCCTTTCAGAATTGTGGGTAAGAAGGTGCTAAATCCATACAGCAGAATGTCCTGGCAGAATTGGATGAGGCCTGAGAAGTACAGTTTGGGGTCGCTCAATGCGGTGCGCATCTCCTCCCAACTGAACTTCTCGCTTCCCATGTACTTGCGCCGTTGCTCATTGCGGACGCGCATCATCCATTTCTCTTCATCGCTCAGGAAATAGGCTTCAGCCGGATCATTCGGCAGCCCAAACCAGATGAGTATGGCGCAGAAGGCGCTGAAGATGCCTTCGATAATGTACACCCACCTACAACGCAATCAGTCGATCAAAAAGCCAAGGAATATCCTTCTGTTTAAATGAAATACATACCTCCATCCAGCCTTGCCGGCAACACCATCCATATGAAGGATAGCATACGCCAGCAATCCACCAACCGCACCAGAGATGGCCGCACAGCTCAGTAGATAGGACACCCGCTTGGCTTGCTCCTCACGGCGATAGACCATGGTCAAATACAAGTTGAGGCAAGGGAAGAGCCCAGCCTCGCACGCACCGAGGATCAATCGCGTGGCATACAGAGAGCCTACAGACTCGATGAAGCCCGTGAAGATCGTGGTCAAGGACCAGACAATACACAAGCCAGTGAGGATGTTCCGAGGAGTGAGCTTCTTCATCAAAACGGCCCAAGGCGATTCGAAGAGGACATAGGTGACGTAGAAGATGGAGACTGCTATGGAGAACTGGTTATTCGAGGCATGAATGTCCTCGGGCATATTTGCAACTTTGACATTTCCTGTTGGCCCGTCAGCGTTCACGTCTTTGTTAGCTAAGATTGTTGGTGACTCGTACCGATATTGGAGCGATCGAGGAAGCAGGATAAGTAGGTGAGCATAATGATTGGGACAAATGCCAAATCGAGTTTCATCAGGAGCTTTTGCTCCATTGCCGGGTCGAGCTCCACGTCAAGTGCTTCCCCTGTTGAAGTTTCTTGGGTCAACTCATGGCCATCTTCTTTCTGGACGGACAGCCTCCGCTCCATGGCAACGGTATCGTCGTGATTCGGATTCATAGCCATCACGCTGAATGTCAGGCGAGAGGACAATGAAATCGAGAAACGTGCAGGGATTATTTTGGGGGCAACCCTGGAATATTAAAGCGCGGCGATTGTCCGAAGAAGGTTCGATGGGTTCCGGGGAAGATGGATCTCCTATCATGCAAATAATAATTTGCTCATGCCATGCAAGATAAGTAGGTCTAGCGGGGGAGCGGATCCTTTCCTATCAATGCAATTATAACGAAACTCTGTCCCCGTATTCTCCAAAGTTACTCCACATGACGATAATTCTCGTCCGGGCACAATGGTCGGATTGGCTGGGCCGATGAGGGACCATCGGCCCGACGATAGCGACGCCCAGATACGCTGCTACTGATAATAGTGGATACGAGGATGACAGTCTCGTCCACTGGAGACACGAGGCCAGAAACAAACCCTACCGATCGGCAGGCTTTGCCACCGGCAACTCGCAGGGGCTTTACCATCACCCGGATGGTCGTGATAAACCCCTGCTCAACTTTGCAGAAATTGGACGAATTGAGGAGCGCACTGGTCGCCTCTCCGGGCAATTTGTTTGGCCGGTTATCCAGTAATAATCGGTCAAAGTACGACATCTGTGAAGGCTCGAGTTTCCCCAGACTCGTCGGCAAGTGGATCCCGAGGATAAGAAGAAGAGAACCAGTTCTTGTGTTCTAAGGAGACACGAGACTCGTGGTACTCGGTAGATGGTCTTGCCCTGGTTGTAACTAAAACTGTACATACCGAAACAATTTGGGCCCGTAGCACACTAGGTGATTCAGTCTGAATCGTTCATTATTCTCCGAACTTGCACATGCACCTAACATCTCTCTCTCTCCAGGTCACTCTCTCTAGCATCATCATTATCTGAGAAATCACTCGTCTTAATCATGGGCAGTGTCCATCTTCTATCTCATGAAGCCCGACTAGCATGTCGCCAGAATCAACTCACCAACACGGCCGGAGTGGCTCCAGGCTATCTACAAGCGAACCTGTTAATCCTACCAGCCCAACATGCAACAGACTTTCATGATCTTTGCCTTCGCAATCCCGTCTCATGCCCACTACTAGGAAAGACAACGACACCCGGAGATCCAAATACCGTTCAACCTACTGGTTGTATCCAATCGCCAGACTTTGACATCCGCACGGATTTCCCCCAATATCGCATCTACCAGAACGGAAGATACGTCGAGAGTCGAAGAGATCTCCTCGACGTATGGACTTCTAGTCATGTCGGTTTCCTGATCGGATGTTCCTTCTCATTTGAAGATGCCTTGACCGCAGCTGGCTTACAACCACGCCATCAACGGACTGGCACCATTGTGGCGATGTATCGCTCCAATATTCCACTATTACCCGCCGGGATCTTCACGGGTGGTCACTGCATTGTTTCCATGCGTCCCTATCGTCCTGAACAGGTCGAACAGGTGAGAGAGGTAACAAGACCGTATTTGTCGACCCATGGTGAGCCGGTCGCCTGGGGATGGGAAGGAGCAAAGCAATTAGGTATCACAGAGATCAACAAACCGGACTTTGGGGAGCCACAGGTCTTCGAGGAAGATGAAGTACCAGTCTTCTGGGTAAGCTCCATTCTTTTTTTGTTAGTACTCTGAGCTGCGCTCTGACATTTCGCTCTTAGGCTTGCGGCGTGACACCGCAGATGGCAGTTGAAGCTGCCGGCGATCGAATAAAGGGGCTGGTCTTTGCTCATGAACCCGGCCATATGCTTGTGACAGACTGGACAGCGGCTGACCTGGACAAGCTACGACCAGGAATCATTTAATGGGATTTACCAGGAGATAGAGGGGGAGGGAGACGCTGCGAGCTTGTCTGGATAGCCCGGTCTATCATTGCATTCTATACGCGACTGGGCGTGAAATGACGATCACTCTAAAAGCAATCCTTCATCACACTAGACAACTCCTCTCCATAATCAAACATAAACGCGCCATTTGGCATCTGCTGCCACGGGGCATCATCCGGCACGGGCCCAGGGCCAACGCCCATAATCTGGTCCTCAAGGTTACCCACTGCTTCGAACCACTCCATCAACTCCTGTGTCATCTGCGCTCCATCCAGAGGAGTTTGGCTCTGGGTACTAGAGCCAGCAGCTGGAATAGGTGACTCCTGTCTTTGAGAAGGCCCAGGAACACCAGACTCAGCAACGACTGGATTACCACGTCGGAGCTTCTGGGCGCCCACCAGACCCAACTGGGGTCCGAGCCTACGCAGGCTCCGAATTGACTTCCACAGACGCCGCGAGATGTAAGATTGCGTCGAAAAACCCTTCACCAGTTCCAATGCCCAGTAGAATTCTTCCTTGCATGAGCCACTGAATTGAGTCGGTGCCTGTGCGACCGCAAGGAACAAGACAGCCAAAGCGGACACCAAAAACCAATTGAACGCAACCTGCTGGAGCTGATAGATATCTGAAGTTTCATTTAGTCGTGTAATAAATCGAATACTGTCCTTGGCGATTTCAACGACCGTCTCCGATTCACCAGGGTATCGGACGATGTGGCCCGCTGTGTGCAAGACGGGACGATAGATAAGCATGCGCAATTGATTGGCTCGGAGATAGAGCAAAGCTCGCAGTCTGCGTAGACTGCGAGGTCCGTCGGTTGCAGCATTTGACTCGAGTGTGCTCGGATGATCCAGTCGCAAGGAGTCCGGGATCGCGTGAGCCCAGCGCAGTACTTGCCAATCCAGATAGTTCATTTCTTCCTTTTTGATCTCGTTTGTATTATTGAAGGCCGAAATGAACTTCCAGACTTTGGCAGCGATGCGACTATAGCGAATCATGACACGAAGATATGGTGTCTTTTCTTCGGGTTCTGGGAGCCACGGGTCAATGTCTGTGTCTTCCAGTGCAAACGGCATCCCGGTGCCAAAGCTCCAGCGCATGTCGAGGATATAAATTGACCAGAATAGTCGCAATACTCGATCTCTGCCTGCGGCCACGATTCCTGGTTGATTGAGTGTTTCTCGTCGGTGGAGGCCTTTCTCCAGGCACATGCGCTCCACAATGCCAATCGTCCGCCATGCAAGTGTTTCTTCGTCCATTTGGAAATAGAAGATGGACTATCGTGAAGTCAGTATACGGGTTATGAGGCACGAATTTCTTCCAGCCAGAAGCATGTTGACTTACCACGAGTGTCAAAAATATGATAGATTTTATCTCTGGTGGACCCCACACACAGTTATCCTGGACCTCTCGCACACTGTCAAACAGGGCAATCGCCTGCTCACTGCGACCACTGGCCTCGGCCGTCAATGCGCATGCGAATACCAATCGAAGAATATAGACATCCTCTGGGTCCAATGCGTTTTTCCCATTTTCTTGTGTTTCGGGCTCAAGTGTGCGATCCATCAAGCCATAGAGAAGGTGCACCTGTTCCAGAAGCTCGGAAAGTTCCAGTACTGGATACATAATTCCCATCTCCTCTTCGTAGACTTGACATAGTCGCAGAGCCTCGTTCTTTGGCAGGGCCCAGAGTGGGTCCACTGCATGACGAAGTTCTGAGTCTCGGTTCGGGGCACTCGGTGAAGCCAAAGGTGAAGGCTCCTGAGTCAAGTCGCCTTCAGCTTCTTCTCCGGGGTCATTTCGCTCAACGATGCCTCGCTGGAGTAAACTAGACTTGGCGAGATCGAAACTGAATCCTGAAGAGGTTGGACCTCTAAAGGGGGCCTCTCTCGCGGTTGAGACGCGTCGCAAAGGACGCTGAGCTGGCAAGAGTCCATACGATCCTGTCGCTGGCCCGACCACACTTGAACGAGTTCCGCCAACGGGCGGGCTCTCACTGTGTGCCATTGACCGCACGCTCGCTGTTAAAGAGGTAATTTGATCTTGCATTGACCTCATCTGATCAAACAATCGCTCAAAATGTCTGAAAAAGGTCAGTTCACGAATCTCCGACCGTGGATTCAGACATCGTTAGGATTTTCATACTCGTTTTCACCCAGGCTGTCCCGTCGAGGATTCTCCACGTAGACACATTCGATGTGCTGTCGACCACATCGATGGCAGGGTGCTTGGCCATTGCATTTGATCTTGCGACGCTTGCATTCATTGCTGTTTCCAGTGATTCAATGAGTCAATCCCGAAGACAGTCGCGAGTACAATCACAGGTAACATACCAAGCCCGAGCAATATACTTGCGACGTTTCTTTCGTGGACGCTCCTCGAGGTGCTCGTCCTGTTGCTCATCTCCCGAGGGAGGTTGCTCCCAGGTGTGGGCTGCCGATGTCTGCAGAAGGTCCATCTCGGCAAATTAAAAGGGTAAATGGATGTAGCACAGCCAGGGGGAAGAGAAGAGTGTAGTGTGTATCCGGGTGGAAGAAGATTCCAAAGTGCGGGGGATTCCGCGAGCCCCAGACTTGGCGGGTGGTGGCGCTCTCTCCACAGTTCACAGTACACCGAATAATCGAAGTCCTGAGATTGGTTGAGACACTCAAACATAATTTTCATGACATGAAGTCTCAGCGAACAGAAGGAAATGGAGAGAAATTAAGATATTTTTCATTTGACTTCATAAGCCTAGAGCGTTGCACCGTGGCTGTTTCATAATCATATACATGCGACGAGAACTAGTCCCCCTCCCTTCTCAAAAGTTTATATACAGGAAAGCAGGTCTCAATATCTTCCAAAATGCAGGCTATCGCCAAAGCAGATCCAGAATTACAGATCCTTCGTCCGCTCGTCACTCTCGGCGATCCACTTCTCCAGCTTCTTAGGGTCCCGGGCCGTGAAGCCAACCTTGAAAGGCTTGGGTTCCGTCGTCAGGGCCGTGGGAATCGCATTGCAGTCAATCGCGTCCAGGATCGGGCGATCTCCAGCAACCTTAGCAGGGTGCATCTTGAATGCGGTGATCAGGCGCAAGAATGCTGTGTAGAGTTCGCGGTTCGCCAGGTGCGAGCCAGCGCACATACGAGATCCAGCGCCATATCCATAGTGGGGAGTACCAGATGCCTCGCCGAGCTCCAAGTAACGCTCAGGAATGAACTTGTCCGGCTGGTCGAAGTGGTCTGCGTCGTAGTCTGCGGCCCAGGCGTTCTGAAGAAATATTAAAAATCGAAGCTTTACGATCCCACGTGCAGGATTGAACTTACCATAAAGAAAGTAGTACCAGCTGGGATGGTGCTTCCATTCCATTCAATATCCTTGGTGCTTTCGCGGGGCAAGCAGATGGGAATGACAGTCCAGAATCGGAGTGTTTCCTTGACCAAGGCCGTGACATAGGGAACCTTCTCCTCGACCAAGCACTTCTCCCAGGCGTCGCCATTGGGATAAACTTGCATGATCTCATCGTATGCCTTCTTCTGAATGCGCTGGCCATCTTCCGAGGCCAGGTAAGCAATGCCCATGATCAAATTACCAGGAACGGTATCAAGACCCGCAGAAACCATGGTCAAGCAAATGGATTTCACCTCAGCTAATAATCACATGTTAGTTTCCAGATTTCAAAATGTAGCAAGGTAAAGCAAATGACTTCAAATTTCACTGTTTGACTTACCGTCGTTCAGCTTAGCTTCAGGATCCTTGATAATGTTACCCGTAATGCAAGGCTTGTCAGTACCCTTGGCAATGCGGTCCTTCAAGATGTCCAAGAGATAGGTCAGATATTTATCACGTCGCACACGGAATTCTTCGGCCTCGGTGTTCATCTTGGGGATGATGCGCAGGAGAGGAATGTAGTCCTGCCAGTTGTTCGAAGTACTGCGGAAGTTGGAAACGCCACGCTCAACGTCGACAATCTCCTTCAATAGCTGGTCATCCACATTACCCTCGATGCGGAAGCCATAGTTGAGGGTGAGACTTGTGTTGAGAGCGAACCGCTGGAAGTATGCAGTAGGGTTGATATCCACGCTGCCATTCTTGCTGTCCCGATAGAGTTCCTTGATACTGGAGTTACTTTCGAGATCGATAATCGGCATGTATGACTGAGTAGCCGGGCGATTCAGAGCAGTCGCCGCCGCCTTACGGCGCCGCTTGCAGGACTCGTCCCAAGGAGAGGTACCGATTGTGAACCCTTGCGAGCTTGAGACAACGCTGTGGAAGGTGTGGAAAGTTGGTCGGGAGATGAGGGCAGACTGGTCCTTGATCCATAGCTGGCGCACTGAGTCGAAACTGTTGGCAAATACGATGCGCTAGCAGCCTGTTAGTCAATGACGTGGATTTCATGATGTTTCTTCTTAATTGCGAGCTACCTACCTTGTTGCCCATTCGCACCTGGAAGACGGGACCGTATTTCTTGGCCCATTTGGCCGTGACTTGAGCATGCTGGTCGCCTAATTGTAGCAGATTGCCAAAGAGAGGCACGCCAGGGATCTCTGGCAGGCCCTTGATCTTGGGAACATCCGTGCGGTTCAAGTAGCGGATGATAAAGTATACTACCGTGACGACGGCGATGGCGAGTGTTTGAACAGTCATGGCGGCCAGAGTATACACGAAGGAAACAGTCCATCTCGTCGCAGCAGAGGAGGGGCAGGTAGCTCTTTTATGACCGCACAGACTGGGCGGCGTCTTCCCGCTATGCAGGTCTGGCTATCGCCGGCAAGAGTGACGATCAAGTGCATCTCGTTGGGTGCTCCGAGGACCAGTCAGAACAAGGCGCGATCCACTGCGGAGGGACGGAATGGCCATTCCCGCCCGGGCCTTGCAGCGTCAACTTGGGCTACGGTTCCTCGCTAAGCTAACTGTCGGCCCAGGCAAGCAGGGACAGTCGAAAGAGCCGACCACCGAGTTCTGTTCTGCAATGAAGTGAAGGTGGAATCTGTGGGGGATGCGGAATCTTCATTCCGCGCATCTCCAGTTCCAAGACCCAACGCGGGGAAGAACCCGAGGTTCCGATGGATTTTGTGGAGCCACGTCATGTTAACTTCCTATTCTAGGCACCGAGGAAGGGAATACTACAAGGCCACTGACATCCATCTGTTCCTGACCCAATTCATACAAGCGAAAGTAATCCCATAGTGCTATCTCCACGTGGTTTGTCCGAGCATTTTATGGCATCCTCAAATTCCCCGTTTCGCCTTCACCAGCCCTAGACCAAAAAAACACATTGGTAGGCATCTCCAAAAGTGATCAAATGTCTCAAACTTTCGTTTTCTGGTCCCAGATTTAATGAAGCATGATAGTAGCCTTCCTTTTCGGGCACTAGCTCCTTTGTTCGAGACAAATCAGCACAGCCAGGACACTCATTTAAATGTTCTAGGACTTCCAACCTGTTCTTCCAGATATATATTCGTAGATTGTATTAGGTTGAGTTAATCCCACCTACATGGATGTGGGAAAGTATCATGGAAGGAGGAAGAAAAGAAAAATAAAACAGCAGAATATGGAATCACAGCATTACTACGCCGTAGGTATACGATATCCACATCGACAAGGTATGTGGCTGGACGATCTTTTCAAAGTGCAGCATGACGTGTACAGCCTGGGAATGTCAGGTTCTTGCTAGAAATTCCAGGACTATGGTCTTCGTTTGTTCGAGCTGACGGGGATGATACAGTGCCCTGGAGCGAGCTAGAGATCTCGACTGCCCTAACTGAGAGAGATCCAAAAAGAAAGGCATCCATCATCAAAAGAAGGATGGTCAGCCTGGCTAAATATCAATTGCCTGGTATTCTAGGGGAGCGGTATACCAATCTGACGACGAGAACACTTTTGGCACGCAAAAGGAGCTACTTGATCAGGATGGGATCCTAGTCGGGGTGCGATATATCTATAAGGTGGGCTTTAAGCCCCGGTGGGAAAGTTGTAGAATAACTGCTAATTTGCCATTGATCCTTCTTCAAATTGAAGATATATCTCTATAAAAGTCGGCTTCCTTAACGACTCGATGTTTGTGCGCGGGCCTCGGAGTCTGATGTCGAAGAGAACAGTGCCATTTCTACTACTTGGTCGGGGAGTCAAGATTATTGAGCGGCCCCCCGATTTTTCAACCTGTTGTATCAGATCAATTTGGAATATGCGTGTCGTGGGATGCCAATCCTGGTCTTGCAGGCTCTATGGGATGCCATAGTTACACAATTAATCATGTCGATTAGTTCTTTCGGTATTTGCTCGCAAGATCAATTATGACACCACATGTTTCCTCAAACTCAACTTCTAGGAACTTCTACTATTCGTCTACCGGCGACCTTTCAACGCTTGCTTCAATTGTCCTAGAACTCCCATTTTCGTCTCTGGCGAAGATAGCACCTCCGATGCAGGGTATCCCATGGAGCAATTGATCTCTTCTGCAGCGATCAACAAATCCTCCGCTATCCCTCTCCGTCTTCGCCAATTGCGCTCCGTATTTGTCACATATCCTGGACGAGCCATGCCGCCGTAAAATGCCCTTGCCTCTTCCGTGGTCCGCACCCGAAGAATGTCATACGTGCTGGCCTTGGTCATAGCCGCATCGCGTTCTTGAGTCATTTGACTCTCAACCACGTGCATATTTACTGACAGGGCGCGAAACCGTGGCCCAAACGTCGCTTCCTCCGCGGGAGTTACAAAGATGGTGATGCGCCCTGGGGCCACGGGGTAGGCGAGAAGGTAGTCCAGGGCATCGGCGTCGATACCGCTCGGAATAGGGCCAATGACGAATTCGTGGCCTTTCTCGATGGCTTGGTGGATGCGAGGGACATAATGGGTGTGAAAATAGACCTTGTCGGGACCACTGCTGATGGGTCCAGAAATGAAGGCAATGTCTGGGCGTGTAACATGGTCGTTGCCAGCAGTATGTCCGATCGTGGGGTCTGTTTCGGCAGCCATCAGAGAGACAGTTGAAGAAGTCAAGAAGTCAACTAATCCGATGGGCTATTATTGAGTGAAGTCCTTAGGTAGCTTCAATTTGACTTAGGAGGAGTGAAGTTTATGTTTGTTTTTTGTTTCTAGCGTTGGGTGAGGCTCTCGAGCACAACCCCGCTCATCCTCGAGTTACCGCTGGAGCTGAGCGTGGGTGTGGTCATAAAGGTAGCTAGGCGTAGTCAATGTTTCCTACGTCGATTGTTTTAATGTCTTTGTAGAAAGATATGTTTCTACATTCATCTTAAGTGAATAAAGTCGTCTGGTAGACTAGGAGTAGGGATTGAACTCATTCTCCATATACTTTCGCGATGTCATGCCTGAGGTGTTCCTTCTGCCTGATTGCTCGGGCATCAAGGCACTCCGCGTCTCGCGGGTCTTTCAACCGTTTTCAATTCACTCTCGTCTTCCTTCCATGAATTGAATCGGGCAAACAGAAGTTTGAAAAGACGTTGGAGATCGGCATCATGTCCTCCCAACACTTCCTTCCACTCTCCTCGCCTCCCGAGTCGCCACGACTTCTACCCCGGCGACCCAGTCTGGAACCTGAGCGCGAGATCCTCTCGACTCGCGGCCAGCGCATTCTGTCCTTGTTGCCCAGCCGACTGTCTAGCTCGGCCTTACAGGACCTCGAGGAGCATGCATCCGAGCGGCCAACTTTCTTGCGGCGAGGATCTCATTTAATCGGGCATAGTAATGCCCGATATGAATGGTAGGTGTCATAACGATGATATCATTGCTCCGGTGATCCAGAGGATATGGCACCTCAACTATACGGAACTATATCGATCTCCCCTTGCAATACTACTTTAGAAAGATGGCTGATACTGGGTCGACGACTTGTATCTTCCATTGGATCTAAACAATTCTAACCATTCTTATCTGCCCTACAGGCAATGTTATTATCGACCACCAGATTCCTTAAAGGGTCTACGCAAGCCAATGTATGTCTTGTTTTTTGTCTAGATCCTGGCATCTCTCACCCTTGATCATATCTCTAATATGCTTAAAGCCGACAGTATTATGAACGGAACAACGAGTTAATCTCCCAGTATCTTTACATCGATCGCCTGCTCGACTCCTCGCTCCCACATAATCTGATTGAAGACTATTCGGACTGCCACCATCACTTAGATGCCCATGCAAGCAATGGCCATCATTCATCCACCGACGCTGATGACACGGCCAGTATTACCGCCCAGGCCAATTCCCGGGCCGCAAGAATTAAACGCACGCCTCATAACCTCTATCGCGTACCGGATGAGACGGCCCCGTTGCTATCACTCACAGCGGAGCCAGAAGAGGATCATTGCTCCCATCATCACATCCCCGACCCGGCCTCCCATCAAGGCCTATCCCCCGAAGCAGAAGAGCGCCTGGTCAACATTGCCATCCGCATCAACTTTGTCGCAAATGTCATCCTACTCATCTCCAAGGTGGCCATCATGGTCCTGACCAGCTCCATGTCCGTGTTAGCAGGCCTCGTAGATGGCGTCCTTGATTTCCTCAGCACAGTGATTATCTGGGTGACAACCAGTTTGATTCGCCGTCAAGACCGTCGACGGTTCCCGATCAGTCGTCGCCGGTTAGAGCCTTTAAGTGTGCTAGTCTTCTCCGTTATTATGGTCACGTCTTTCTTTCAAGTTGGACTGTCGTCCGTCAACAAACTGATGGGCGACGATCACACGCTGGTTGAATTATCATTTTCCTCCATTGCGCTGATGGCGGGAACTGTGGTCATCAAATTACTGTCCTGGATCTGGTGTCGTCTCATTCCGAGCCCCAGTGTCCAGGTTCTCGCCCAAGATGCCATGACTGATGTTGTTTTCAACACCTTCAGCATCATCTTTCCATTGAGTACGTACCCATTAGACCTCATCCACCCCCTATGCAAAATCACAAGATCACTCCCAGACTAACATCAACCCTCTTAGTTGGTTCTTTCGCTCGTCTCTGGTTCCTCGATCCCCTTGGCGGTCTCCTCCTCTCAATCTACGTCATGTGGAACTGGGGCCAGACAGCAGGTGAATATATCCGACGACTCACAGGTGCAGCCGCCTCCGCTACCGACCACAGTATTCTGTTGTACATGACGATGCGCTTCTCCCGAGTCATCCACAAGATCCAGGATCTCAAAGCGTACTATGCGGGCGATAAGCTGAATGTCGAGGTTGACTTGGTCGTGGACGAGCGAACCAGTTTACGCGACAGTCATGATGTTGGTGAGAGTCTGCAGTACATTCTGGAAAGCGTGCCGACCGTGGATCGGGCTTTTGTACATTTGGATTATGATCCGTGGAACCTGCCCAGCCATATGAATCAATTAGATAGATAAGTAGATAGGTAAGACTTGGATGCTATAAGGTCATTTACTAGGATTTGGCTATTAGATTCACATGACACGACTACGGTAGATTCACAGAAATTGACAGCAAAATTATTCGAACATGGCATACATCAAGTCATTCATTTAGTTATACATATGGAGCAATCACATACCCACACCGAGTTCATGAACAAAAAAAACAAACAAACAAAGACTTTGAGAGGACTGTACCTGTCCATATGTACAGCTGACCCTGAAGACCAATGTACTGTTCATGGCCATCAGAGACCAGCTCCTCCAGCATTAAGAAATTAGCGAGGCGGCTGCGATGACGGATGTAATGGACCCGGTAGACCCCCCTGAGCCGAACCTTGGCTGTAGACACGGTGATGACCCGGCGTGTGAACGGGGTGTTCACCCGGGCCAGGTGGTCGTTGATGCAAAGGCGGCATGCCACTCGATGAGGACGGCGGTGGCTGCGCGTACCCCATGCCACCATGATGCATGGCCGATGGAGGGGTGTAGGACCGCCCAAGGCTAGCTAATGATGGCATCGACCGACCCTGCGCCTGCGGAGGAGGAGTATTGCGTCCATATTGTGGGCCACCGGCCAAACCCACGGGGGTTGAGCGATGGGGTTGGTGGGAGCCATTGACCAGGGTTTGGACGTGCTGCTGATAGCTTCGATCGTGTTGTTGAGCAGCAGCAGGAGTGGACGGCCCGGCAGGAGAGTACGAAGGCTGCGAACCGGGTTGGCGGGGCGCCATAGCAAAGAGATTGGCCGATGGCTGAGCTGGTATAGGTGGCTCGGGACGGGAGCCATAGACAGCACTGCTCGCACGCGGAGGAGGCGATGCGGGTCGGTACGCTGAGGGCTGAGAGGCCATTTCACGAGCACTATGTTGCGAGAAGACGCTAGGGTACCCAGATCGCTGAGAACCAGCCGGTGGCGGAGTGGGAGCAGGAGATGGCACAGGCATGGCGTTCAACGGTCCAGCGTGTTGAGGTTGGGCGGATGCATAATGTCCGTAGGGGCCTTGCGCAGCCAGTGACGAGACCGGACGACCACCTTGCGATGATTGAGGTGGAGGCGGCGGCTGAGCTTGAGCTGGTGGACCTGCTTGTTGCGCCCTAGGATCGAAGCGTGCCATCCAGTCATTGTTTGCCGAAGTTCCTGAGCTCCCCTGAGGTGGTCCATAGTTGCCATACTCTGGATACCCACGGGACGGTGTCTGGTACGGACTAGGCTGGCTATAGCCGGAGGGTTTCTGCCCAGACCCTGGAAGACCTGTATCCTCAAGACGAGCTGGTTCGCCAGGTTGATAGATAGACCGCGATGCAGATGCAGACCCAGGACCGTGACCAGGGCCAGATGGGACCTGACTGGCAAACCGCTTCCGTGGCTGAGGCTCTTCGGGCTCGTCATTGAGAATGCTCATAATGTTTGAACGCTTAGCAGGCACTTGCCGGGGAGTTGAGTCGGGGCCCGGTGTGGCGCTGGGACGCGGAGCATCTTTAACTGGTGAAAGACCTGGGCGAGGGGAGTGAGATAGTCCAACTTGTTGTCCTGGTAGCGAATAGTAAGCCCTTTGTGCGAAAGGATCGCGGTGAACGGAGGACATGTCGAGCTCCGGTCGTGAGAGTTGCGATGGCGAGCCTGGAGCCTGAGTAAGACTGGTATGGCGGGCATGAGAGGGCGGTAGAAGAGATGGGGGTGGTTGTCCCGGCATGTAAGCCTGCGAGGTCATAGGATCCATTCGGGACAGCTCTTGAGGCATACCCGCTGCCCCTGTATGACGCGATGGGATCTCCATTTCTTGCGTACGCTGGCCGGTGGCTGGAAGAATCGCCGAATCGCGGCGGTCATCAGTGAAAAATCCTAGGCGAGGACCTGGCACTCGAGAGGACGGAGCTTGTGTTCGAATTGCCCGAGAAGGGTCCTCACCGAGAGTAGCAGCAACCGATGGGGCAGTTGCAGCAGTGGAAGCTTGCGCAAGTGGTGCATAACGACTGGCAGTCCGTTCATTCTCAGGCATGGGTCGACCGTGCATTTGCATTGGCTGAGGTGACATAGCAATCGGCTTGCCCTTGGAGGGGAACCGTCCGTCTTCCGTCTCTGGCATCAGCTCACCATGAGGAGCAAGTGGGCGGGGAACAATGGCCGAGGGGGTTGCTTCATAGCGGCGCTTTGGAGCAACGCTGGGGACTGGAAGAGGACCAGTCGGCTCGCCACGAGCTTTCTTTTCCTCTGCCATCAGCACGGTCTCTTCGAAATCTTTCTGTCCCGAGTCCAGACGTCGCTGGTAGTAATTTTTCACCTGCACATATTGGTGTTAGCGGGGTGAAAAACAAAAACAAACTGGAGTAAGCAATTCTTACCATCACCGTCGTCTTGGTCTTCATGAAATTCGAGATGCCCTCGAAATCACGGCCAAAGTGTGCCAGCAAACGAGGGAAATCGCGTTGCTCAGGTACAGACCAGTAGCTGGTCGGCTGCAGAGACCCATACCCACTCTCGGAGCCTTTGGGTGTCGCCATGGCCGGTTCGGCTTCAGTGGATTCAAAGACGTATATCCCCTCCTTCGCTTTTCCACGTCCGGCTCTGGGACGCGGGGCAGGTGGTGGAGCCTCTTTCTCCAAAACTTCCTTCTCCTGTGGCAAGACGGCCTCGACCACTCCGTCCACGCCCACTTCCACCTTGGGAGCCGCCGCAGCAAGAGGGGGATTAATCCCCTGAGCCTGAGCCTGAGCCTGAGCCTGAGCTTGGGGCGCCGGGCCTTGGACTTTGGGATCCAGTTGGGCGGTTTTACCACCACGTCGTTGCGTACGAGCACCGGCAGTACGTCCGCCACGCCGAACAACGGGCTTCTCCGTGAGCTCGCCGTCTTTCGCGGCTAGTCCTCGACGACCAGCGGAGGCAACGCCTTCAGCTTCATTTGAATCACCAAAGGTGGGTGCTGCCGCACGCCGTGGGCGTCCAGTGTCAGTGACAGGGGGAGGCTGATCTTCTTCACCGTCAAAGTCGGGCTTGACAACTCCCAAATCGGCAATCAAAGCATTAGACTTGGGTCGAGAGGAGCGCGCCTTGCCTCTGCCTCGTCGGCTCCATCGCTTATTAAGCTTAGCCTTGTACTTGATTTCCTCCTTGGTGAGATAGTAGTGAATGATACACTGCTTGAAATTACGGCCAGGCAGGGACTCTGCAATCTTGCCCCATTTCTTCGGGTATGCCATGAAAGCATCTGTGAACAACTGATGCTCTTCAGGGGTAAAGTCATTGGGTGGCGGAAAGAAACCAAAGACGTCCATCGCGTGATTAGGGTCGATGTTGTTGTTGACATCCTTGTAGATGTTGACTTTCACCTCTCGTGGTTCCAGCATATCCGGGATCACCGCTTCACGGGCAAGATCGGGTCGAGCAGTCGCCATTTTGGTTCTTCGGCGTTCAAGCTCCTCCTGGGCCGAAATTTCGGATGCTTTCAAGGCATTCAAAAAGTCAAGTTCGCTGTTGCCTTTGTATCGCCGGCCTTCCCGGCCTTCAGGAACCACTGCCGGGGGAGTAGGGACAGGAGGTGCGGGAGGGGAGGCAGGACCGGGTGTCATGGGCTTCTTTTCTTTCAGACGATCCATTTCCCACACAGCCAGACGCCACTGTTTGTAATACGACATGTACTCTTCCCGGAGGACAGCATTCTTCTTCGCAACCTCCATTTGCCGCCTGGAAAGCTCGCCTTGGATCATACCCTTGAGCCTTTCCTGGGTGGAATTGTTTTCGTGGCATATTTCGAGGTCCGAGATGGGGGTGGGAGGTCCCGAATGCAAGAATGGCAGGCTCTCGACAGTAATGTCATCGTGGGCGTCGATCTGAGGAACAATTGTGAGGGGAACGGGCTCTGATTCCCGATCAAGAACCGTCGGGGCAAACGAAACCACTTTCTCTTCAGTTGGAACGGTCAAGGGCTCTTCCTGCTCCTCCACTGATGGAATAGGCGCAGTGGGCTGTTGGACTTGCTCTTGATGGGCGATCTTACCAAGCAGCTGAATTCTCAGCAAAAGAGAGACAATATTCGGATCCTCTAACGGTGAAGGGGGCAGTTCAGACCGAAGTGACTGCATGTCCCGTTCGAATGTCTGCTTTCGCTCTTCCAAATATTCCTTGGTGAACAGCTCTTTCTCTTCCTCCTCTTCCTCCTCTAGTTCCATCGCCGCGTCTGGCTCCTCCTCTTTCGCTGCCTCTGGTTCGTTGACATCGTTGAGCGGTCCAGCATTACGAGTTTCTGTGGGTTCTGCCTTCTCTACTTCTTCTTTTTCTGTCACTGGTCTGACCTCTGTAAATGAGACAGGTTGTGGACTAGTTCTGATGGGAAGCTCCATGGAATCAGGCAGAGGAGGAGTAGTCCTCATTGCCTCGGACGCAGCATCCTTGACAATCTTGTGATCTTCCGCAATTGTGGATACGGGCGGAGCGTCTTGATGGAGTTTGTCATCGGAAGCTATCTTCCCCTCGTGCTCCTCGGGCTCTTTCTTTGGCGGCGCACTGGATACAGATGGAGCGCGACCAAAATTAGAACGGCCCCAGGATTTAATCCCCTTATTACCACCGCCACGCGGCGAGGAGCTTGGCCGCCGCTGATAAGCTCGCGGGCCAGTTGGGATGCTCGAGGGTTGCATTCGAGGAGAGATTGAAGGATCCCTGGATAGCGCTCGTGGGGCAGGCGGGGGAAGGCGAGCAAAGGTTGGGGAGGTGGTGACTACACTGGGCTTTCCAAGCGTGTATGATTCACCATTTCCGGAAATCGAATCTCGTTTCGCCATTGCCGCGGGGGCAGTTGGCGGGGATCGGTCAGACAGGTGAGTAGACGCTCTTGCGGCACGAGCCGCCTCTTCCTGGCGGTGATTGCCATCGAAAGGATGAACACGGGATTCAAGTGGTTGCAATGACTGGCTTCGTTCAGCTTTCGGGCCAGTGGGTGGTTGGAACGGCTGTCGGTCTTTTTCTATATGGGGAGGTGGCTCATTGGTCGTCCGACTTTCAACAGGAGGTGCTTTAGCGGGAGGTACAGCGGGGATAGGTGCGGACACAGAGCCGAACGCAGGAACTTGAGGAGCGGATGGAGGAGGAGACTGCTGACCCAAAAGCCCTACATCCTTGGGAGGTTCAAATCGAACAGGAGCCGGGTCTGGTCGATCACTATCACGTCGAATATCCGCCGTTGAGGGACCGGGACCGGAAATGATAGATGCTTTTCGGTGGGTTTGTTCGGTGGCGTCATGCTGAGACAACCGATCTGGTACCGTCGGACCTGGCACAGGGGGGACATGGGATGTGGAGGCGACAGTCGAGGCAATTGAGCCACGATTATCTGTTCGGCTGGGAGGACGATCGCGTTTCCAAGGCTCTACAGGTCGGTCGCGATCCTCACGATCTGGACGTCGAACTTCCCAGTCGTCCCTACGCTCGAATCGATCACGCCGCTCCATTTCACGATCTCGGTCTCGATCCCGCACGGGCAAAGCATCGCGATCTCGGTCCCGGTCAAGCACGCGCTCGCGATCGATAGGCGGGCCCCGATCCAGCAGATCTCGTTCACGGTCACGATCCAAGATTGAGGGTCGTCCACGACCTTGCCAGCCCATGCGACCATCACGAGACCGACTTCGACGGCGGAAAGGCTCACGACCACGTCCTCGGCCTCCTTCCCAGTCGCCCCGCCCACCACGGCCACGCATTGAGCCACCGCCATGAGGGTGGCCACTGGTTGAAGGGGGACCGTCTGGACCTCCAGACGAAGCAGACAGGATACTATCCCGAGAGTTACGTCGCATGCGCACCAGATCGAAATCGCGGCCAGGAGGATCTCTCAAATCTCGAAAGTCGCGTGTAGGTGACCGGGAGCGACCTCGACCAAAGCCTATACGATCGGTTCGGGGATCGAACTCGCGGTCTCGGCGACCTCCATATTCGCGATCGACATCGCGCCGGAACGGTGGTCCATCGCGTGTGTCTCTGAAGTCGCGGTCTCGAGGGTCGCGGTCTCGATCTCGATCTCGATCTCGATCTCGAAAGTCGCCGCCACGGCCGTATCCTCGTCCACGGCCTCCACCTCCACCTCCACCAAAGCGATCATTGGCCCCAAAGGCACCACCTCGACCTGGGGAGTCGACGAGTGCGCGTGGACCACGTGGTGGTTCTCTGCCGAATGAAGGACTCCCGTCATCGAGGCCACGAGGACCGCCGGGTTGGCGACGGTCCCCGAATCGTTGAGGGGAACGGTCGCGGGAGTTGAACCCGGACGAAGGGGGAAATCGCGACGACATTACCAGGTCATGCTCTGTGATGACCTGGAGACTGAAGAGGTTGTGATCAGTTGCGAAGAGGGTTGAATTGGGGGGGGGGATGGGATTTGATGAACCGAGAAGGGCGGGGGATATCGGTATTCTTTCGTTGGGATCTTTGTTGCGGGTCTTTGGGTATGTCTGAGGTTGGAAGGGGATCTTCAACTTTCCAACTTGCAGCCTCTTGAGAGCCGAACCAACGGAACGGGGGGCACACGTGATATGCCGCACGGGCTACGTGAAGATGGCCCGATCGGGCAGTTTAAAGGTAGGCTTTTTTAAGAATGAGGCGGAACTACCATCAGGGAGATGTGATGAATGGGTTGATCAGATAGATGACTGTCAATTTGGGGTGATATTATTAAAACAGTTGGATATATATCCACCGCTTCGTTACATATGCGACAAGCAGAATCGAAGCCCCAAAGAGCTGAAGAACTGAAGAACTGAAGAATCGAAGATCGAATGTGGAAAAGGGAGGAGGGCCCGTGCACGACGCCTGCACGGGGGTCTAGACGACTCCATCGAGAGTTTTAATGCTCCGATTCCATGTGTCCATGCAATAAATTGTGGACTATAGATAGCATACTTGAGATATTTTCCCTATTCTAGCATGAGAGTAACCCCAGCGAGCACATGCAGCTGTTGCAAGACACTAACTGCGTTAATTTAGGGCTACGCCACTTCTCAGGTGCTTGGCAGGTTCATGAGACTTCGAGGATCTGCAACCAGATGAAACCAGGTCCCAAACATTGGTCCTTTAGCCGTTGAAAACCAGTGGTTTTCCCTCCATACACTTGAAACAGCTTCCATTCATCGAGACCTGACAAAATTGATTAAATGTCCAACAAACTGCCTCTTAACATTGGTTGGATGAACTCTCGTGTGGACGTGTGCCCCGTATCCAACTTATGCCTGAGGTGTCTACATTGGTGCCTGGCGATGACGGGCTTTTCCCCGCCAAAAAGTAAAAAAGAAAAAAGAAAAAAAAAAGTCGAATGTGCAAACTGCAAATGGACCCCGCTATACACATCTCGACATCTCGATTATTAAACCCCGGCCGATTTCAGTGACCTAACCGGCATTCGCATTAATTCTTAGTTTCACCGTCACTCCTCCTTCCCTTTCTTCCCTTTCTTCCGCCTTTTTTCACCCTTCACACGGCACGATGAGCACTTCCGCGCCCCCCACCTCAGCGACCGACTCGGTGCTCGTCGCCTCGGGCCCCATGCCCGAGGGAGCTCAGGAAGTGCGTGGTGTGGACTTTGATCAATTCCAGGGCCGAGATATCACAGTCACTGAGATGGTCGAGAACATGACTCATATGGGCTTCCAAGGCAGTGCGGTCGCCGAGGCCGCGCACATCATCAACGAGATGGTAAGAGATGTCCTCCAAGCAAACCTTTAAGTATGAACATAACAGCTAATTTTCCTTTGTCTTCAACAGCGAGCCTTCCGTCATCCTGAAACCGGCGAGAAGACCACCATTTTCCTGGGTTACACATCTAACCTCATTTCCTCCGGCCTGCGCGACACGCTCCGGTACCTCGTCAAGCATAAGCATGTCTCGGCCATCGTGACAACAGCAGGTGGTGTGGAGGAAGATTTGATCAAATGCTTGGCTCCGACATACATGGGCTCATTCAGCACTCCAGGAGCTGGTCTACGTGCCAAGGGCTTGAATCGAATTGGTAACTTGCTGGTCCCGAACAATAACTACTGTGCCTTTGAGGACTGGGTGGTCCCCATTCTGGACCGGATGCTGGAGGAACAGGAAGCCGCCAAGATCAAGGCTCGGGAGACGGGCGACGAGGAGGACGAGCTTCACTGGACTCCCAGCCGCATCACCGAGCGATTGGGTCGGGAGATCGATAATGAGGACTCGGTGCTCTACTGGGCTGCCCGCAACGGCATCCCGGTCTTCTGCCCCGCCTTGACGGATGGATCTCTGGGTGACATGCTCTACTTCCATACCTTCAAGTCATCCCCACAACGGCTGCGTGTGGACATCGTGGACGATGTCCGCCGCATCAACACCATGGCCGTCCGAGCTGCCCGTGCCGGTATGATCATTCTCGGCGGTGGTGTGGTCAAGCACCACATTGCGAATGCTTGTTTGATGCGCAACGGCGCGGAGCATGCCGTCTACGTGAACACGGCGCAAGAGTTTGATGGTAGCGATGCTGGGGCTCGACCCGACGAGGCCGTGAGCTGGGGTAAGATCAAGGCCGATGCCAAAGCCGTCAAGGTCTATGCCGAAGCGACCGTGGCCTTCCCCCTCATTGTAGCTGCTTCATTTGCGCGTGCGGAGCCCCCCTCGCAAGCACCCTCGCAGAACTAAAAGAAATTTGAGGCGGGGTGATTCATCATGTTGGGGGGGGTGGGAAAGCATCTCATGCATTATTCTGTCTTGACTGTCTCTCGAAGCTGCCGCGCGCATGCAGGGTCCCGTGTCACCCGCCACAGGCACCAATCATGACCAAGAGGAAGATCTCCCACGCTCTTGGACCAGTCAGTCTCGAAATCTGATGGATCTCAGCCAGTTCTAGTGGTAGACATGGTTTGCATGTTGTCCCATGTGTTCTGTCAGATGGAGGTGGCTTGGAGATACGATGGACACCTGCGGCTGTACTGTCGGTGAGCAACTCAGCACTCATGAGTCCCTGACACTCCAACACTCTCTGCAAGGGTGACCCAGGCAGCTGGTGCCCAGCAAGGCGGACCGCCCGCGTGGCCGGTACTTAGTGCCGACCATTGGGCATTGGGAGCCCCGAGACTCTAGTCGGGTCCGGCGGCACTCTGGCAGATTTAATTATTCTGAGTAGAGCAGAATCAGCAATTGATCCAGCGAATCCGATCACTTGGGACGGGTTGCATAAGCAGGGGGGGGGGACTCTGAGTGGCGACTTGGGGCCACTTGGAAGGGGAGAGAGAGGAGAAGGGGAATGGCAGTCGGCATCCGATCGGAGGTGGCGAGGAAGACGAAGATGAACCGAAAAGGAAATATGCCAACTGGGCAATAACCATGAGGAGAGAGAATGTATAGCCGGACCCAAGATGAGCAGAGACAAAGAGCCAATCAATGATTTTTATTGCCACCTGGACCTGGACTTACATGAACTGTTCAAGTTCAACTGATGAGTTGCTTTTAAGGTTGGGATCCGTTGGCTGCCCTGAGGCCAAGAGTGGGGTCTTTTTCTAGTCGGATCCACGGCCGATCGGAGAGACTCTTGAGGGGATTCAGGGGATTCACCGTGGTTTTCACTTCATTTCAGTTGGACTTGTATCCTAGGTATTTGCTATGAACAGTTGAGAATGCTATTAGACAATAATGTCCAATATTGTACTCTGGATTAATTGTTAGGAAGGAGTATGACAGTATAATAGATCGTAGGATAGTATATACTGACTAGGCCACGAGGCACCCACTGTCGCGTGGATCCCCAGGTGACCAGACGGCACAATTCATGGAGAATCATTCTTGTAATTCTATGACTCTATGATTCTATTGATTATAGTCGTGTGCGAGTGAAAAGTACCAATTCTATCGAATCAATTCTAATTATTTCTTTAATTTATTCAATAGATTCTGGCCTGAAAGTGGAGTCTCCTTCTCCTCTGTGGGCCCTTCTTCCTCTTCTTCTTTGGACTCCCGCGAATTCCCCCCGGACTTCTTATCGGCTCTTTTTTTTTCTTTCTCCTGACTCTTTTGCCTCTTTTCCTTTTTCTTTCCTTCATCCTCTCTCTCTCTCTCTACACTTTCTTTTTCTCTCCTCCCTTCCCCTCCTCCTCCTCCTCCATACTCACACTCACTCTCTCTTTCTACCCTCGAGACCTCTGCTGTATACACTCCTGTATATACCCTCTCGAACGGGTTGGTGCCTTGCCGATAAGCCAGGATAAGCCTTATCTCTCTCCACATTCGCTCCCAACGGTGTTGAAAAGTCCCAAGTATAGACACTCCAGCCAGCAATTGGGCACGCAGTCTGCACTCAGGTCGGAATTCCCTGCCTGACCAGCCTCTGCATTCATTCCTTTCCGTTCGTGGTCCGCCGTTTCGCCAACTCGGCCTCCTTTAACCATGGATTCCCCACGGGACGACCTGACGAGCCCTCCGACCTCGGTCCCCGCTGTCCCAGAGATCAGTCAGGTCCAAGAATCCGATATCACACACTCGATTCCTTCGGAGACCTCACTATCCAACAATACATCCCCAGATGAGCCCATCCCCTCCGTCGAGCAGCCAGAGATGCCCTCTGAGTCACAACCCCGGGCGCCCACTCCACCCCCCACCGAACCCGTCGGATCACCAGCCGAGGAGATCGAACATGCCTATTGGGCCGAATTCGAGGAGGACTCCTCAACCCCAGATGCCGACGAAATGAAGGAGATCAATGGCTCCGATCAAGACTATAGTGCCTGCGACCGTAGGTTTCATCCCATGATCAAGGAGAGGTGCGGTTTATAAATAAGACGGGGACTGACTACCGATTTACCAGATACATACTGGGAGAGCAACTTCTTCCGGGATTTGGACGATCCCGAATACATGCCCATGGAAAAGGCTCGTTTGACATGGAAGTTCAAGGGTGTCCGAGGTACTCCCGAGGCGCCTAATCGCGCCAAGGTCATGCGTTCCCCAGCAGCCTACATTGGTGGTTACTGGTGGCGCATCAAGTTCTACCCTCGTGGAAACAATGTCGGTTCGCTGAGCATCTACGTTGAATGCTCGCCAACCATGCCCACCCCCGATGAGGAGCTTCCCGAGACTGAATTCACCGTCCGTCGAGGCCGGGCAGATGCGAAACTCGATGAGGCTTCCCCTGACTTAAATGTAAAGACTCCAGCGACCAAGGAACCGACAGCGTGGATGGAAGATTACAAGACAAAGTATACAACTACGTCCTCGTCCACTGAGTCTGAGACCATCGATGGGCCTTGGCGTGTAGCTGCGCAGATCGGTGTGATTGTCTATAACCCCGAGGAGCCTCGGACCGGATGGATGCAATCCTCCTCCCACCAGTTCAATCCCCACAATTTGGACTGGGGGTGGACCTATTTCCATGGTCCGTGGGATCAGATTCACACCCGTCGGCGTGGCCAGCATCGGGCGCTGTTGAACAACGACACGCTTGCCTTTGATGCGTATATCCGGGTGATCGACGACCCGACTCGGTCCCTGTGGTGGCACCCCAGCGACTCCGAGCCAACCTGGGACAGTCTCGCCCTGACTGGTTACCGTCCTCTGGGTGATTCGATCATCAACCACAGCGCCGAGGTGGCGGGTCTGGCATCGTGGCTGCACATTGCTCCCTTCTGCAAGATTATTCAGAGTGTCAATGTGCTTGAACATCTCACAGACTGCGATGTAAAGCCCAAGCCTCTCTGCGATGCCTTGCAGAAGTTGTTGTGGCAGCTACGCTCTCGGTCTCAGGCTCTCCAGTACGTGGACACGGATGCCATCACCTCGACTCTGCGTAATCTGCGGGAGTTTTCAAGTGATGTCTCTGAGTTCTGGGAACGCCTGCGCCGCACTCTGGAGCTCGAGCTTGCTGGTACTGAGGCGGGTCGAGAGTTTGCCAAGCTGTTTGATAGCCCGGCACCGGTTTCACTTGCAGAGGTGGTTGAAACTAGTGCGGTGAATACCTTACCGACTCAGTACAACTCCCGCATCTGCGTTCGAGCGGATCAGTCACAGTCCACCGGTCAAGCTGTGAAGGAGTATCTTCAGGCCAAGCCTGGCCGGTGGTCTCTCCCTCCCGTACTTCACATCGAGCTTGGTCGCCATACTTTGGACAAGTCGATGCGTTGGCAGTTGGCGTTCAACAGGGTCGAGTTGGACGAGGAGCTGAACTTGGCACCTTTCGTGGCCGACGGTCAAGGTATCAAGTACGTCCTCTATGGCTATGTGGTTCACCGTGGCCGCCGAACGTCCGGCAAGTTCTTCAGTATTCTTCGCCCGGCTGGTCCTGGCACCAAGTGGCTGGCGTTTGATGATGGTAGCGACAATCGTGTAGAATGCTTGACTCAGAAGACTGCAATGGGCCCTCATCTCGGGCTCAGGTCGTCTGAGACAGTGGACCATAAGAAGGGCCATGATGTTCCTGTCAACGTCATGTACGTCCGCAGCGACCTGGTCTCGGAGTTGCTTCCCGGTCCTCAGGGGCCCTGGGATGTCCCCGAGCCAGTCAAGCAATACTATGAGACTGGAGTCTACCAGGCCACTGACGACGCCGCCAAAACAGACGTTCAGGTTGAAGTGTATTCGATGTCCGAGTATGAAAGCTTGAACAGCCTGTTTGATAGCTATGATCTCATGATGCATGCCAAGGCATCTAATGGTGTCATGTATATGACCCTGCCTCGTTCATCCCGTCTGGCTGAGCTGCGGAAGAAGATCTCGATGTGGAAGTCTGCTGCGGGAGAGGCAGTTGGCCCTGGGCGTGTTCGTCTTTGGCATATTGGGCAAACTCGGGCTCAATCTGGCTCCACCCTGGCGTTTGATCTAATCACCGATCTTAATGTCCCGCTGGATTCTTCGGGTGGCACCATGCGGTTCTGGATGGAGACCATCTCAGAGGGTAAGTTATTGAAACAGCTCTTGCACAACACTGAATCATGATGAACTAACTCAAAATTCTAGATGATGCTAAATTCTTCGCCATCCCTGATCCCCAGTCCGTGACAGCCACTGAGGACAAAATGGAAGAGTCGATCATCGAGCGGTCAGGTTTGGAGACTCCGGAGCCATCGCCCTCCATCGCCGATGGAGATGCCGTCGCTAGCTCGTCTGGATATATTGGCCCCAGCGTCGCCCCAGCTCGCATTGAACTCTCGAATGCTAGTAGCGAAAACAGCTCCGAGCTACCAGTAGCCACTGCGTCTCCAGAGACTGACGTCGTTGCTGCTGTTGGAAATGCTTCCCTAGTAGTAGAGACTAGCTCGGCAGACCAGCGAACATCCGCACCCTCAGACCTGTCTGGCTCTAGCTCGCAGGTTCTAACTGAGGCCCCCGTGGAGCCAGCTGTTGTTCTGCCCGTTGGACATGCCTACTACTTCATCCAGGTCTTTGACCCAGACAACCAGGTTCTTCGTACGGTGGGCTCCTTCTTCTCAAAGCTGGAGTCAAATGTCAAGGCCTCGATTCGAAAGCATATGAAGTGGCCCATTCGTCGGGACTTCCTCATGTGGAAGCGAGTCGATGGCACCATTGTGACCACTGTTTCTCCAGCGGAGAGTTTCATGGACGTCGTGGTTCCACACGGATCTTGCATCATTATCGGAGACAAGCTCAGCAAGGATAAGCGGTCTGAGCTTGGCCTCTCCGGTCTGTTCTCCAGCCCTGATCGCCTTATTCAATACTTGTGGGCCGAGTCCCGAGAACATCCCATCCAAGGATTCACCGGTACACAAACTGTCGAAGCCACTTTCACTAGTGACTACTACAGCGGTGACTTCCTTAAGGGCTATTACCACGGACGTGGCAAGCACTTCTCCGGCACGGGCACCGTCTACGAAGGAGACTTCATCTTCGGCCGCCGCCACGGCCAAGGTAAGATGGAGTATCCTACCGGTGACATCTACGACGGCGACTGGGTCGAGGATGTCCGTCACGGCCAGGGTACTTACATCGAGAAGAAGACCGGCAACAAGTACGTTGGCGGTTACAAGGATGGCAAGCGCCATGGCAAGGGCATCAGCTACTGGGAAGTCGCCGATGAAGAGGCGGATCTTTGCCAGATCTGCTATTCAGAGGAACAGAACGCCGTCTTCTGTGACTGCGGACACGTCTGCTCCTGCGTGACTTGTGCCAAGCAGGTGGATCTCTGCCCGATCTGCCGTAAGAGCATTAAGAGCGTGATTAAGATTTATCGGACATAGGGTATAGACTGTTTTATCCCTGTTCGAAGCATGTTGGAGTTTTTGAGCATTTGATGTGTGATGGTTTCATGGTTTTTATACATACGCGTTGGGTTTTGTGGTGTTTCTCTCATGGTTTGACATTTGTTCTGGTTGGAGCTACATGGTTTCATTGTTTGATTGATAGCGAACGGTGGGGTTGGACTGGTTGGTGGTTCTCAGGTTTGGAGTTTTCATTCTTTCCTCTTCCTTTTCTCGCTTTCGTTTTCTTTTTGGATATAACTACATGCCACCTAGACTTGGAGCGTGGTGGACATAGAACATTACATTACAACTTATAGATTTTCCGATCTACCTTCGAAAATCATTACACTTGCCAAATTTGAAATTGAAACATGTTATAATTGTAATATTGAAGATCTTTTAAACACATAAAACAATTCAAGAAAACAAGGTATATGTCCAATGCGCCAGGTCCACCCCACAAAGAAGATATGCTTTTTGCCGTGCCAGAGACTATAGATACACAAAAGACGCTCACGGGTCAGATCATTTGCTTGCCTTCTTGGCCGATTTCTTCTCCTTCTTTTCTCCCTTCTCACCCTTTGTCACGGTCTTCTTCTCTCCCTTGCTCTGGTTGGAAGACTTCTTGGCAGTCTCGGGCTTAGCAGTCTCAGTCTTGGGCTTAGCAGCTTCAGTCTTGGCAGCCTCGGGCTTGGTGGTCTCCTTCTTCTTCTTCTTCTCCGGGGTGGACTCGGTCTTGGCCTCGGTCTTGGCCTCGGTCTTGGCCTCGGTCTTGGCCTCGGTCTTGGACGATGCCTCCTCCTTAGTCTTCTTGGGCTTGTTCAGGACACCCTTCGGGTTGAGACCCTTGCGACGCAGACGGTTACGCTCAGCACGAGCAATGCGCTCCTTATCATCATCGCCATCCTCGAATGGTCCAAATGCACCGCCCTCGAAGTCCATGGCAGCACCGTCTTCGTCGACAATCGGGGTCTTGTCATAGACCTCCTCGTCGTCGGTAGAAGCCTTGGAGCTGGCACGGCGGGGGTGGCGATCAGCCGAAGAGGTAGTGTCGTCAGTAGGCTTGGCCACGGGGGTTGGGCCAGTCTTCTTCAACTTGCAGACGTAGAAACCATCGACGTTCTCGCGGTGAGGGAAGTAGCGGCGGGTAAGAGCCATCTTGGCATCGAATTTCTTGCCCATGTAGCTGATGAAACCGGGGCTACCGAAATCACCGAGGCCGGTGTCGACGATCTTGACGTTGGGCCGCTTGCGCAGGATGTACTGTACGACAGCCTCGTTCTCCTCCACGGTGACACTGCAAGTGGAGTAGACCACGTAACCTCCGGTCTTGGACGAGTGGTCCACGGAGTCAATGGCGGCCAGAAGCAGCTGTCGCTGCATGTGGGGAATGCGGAGGAAATCGTTCTCATCCTTGGAGGTCTTGACACCAGCATCCTTGGAGATAACACCGGTACCGGTGCAAGGAGCGTCGAGGAGGACACGGTCGAAGCCACCCATGGCCTTGGGGAAAGCAGTACGGGCATCCATATTGGTCACGATGGTGTTCTTGCAGCCGAGACGGTGAATGTTACCGATCAAACCCTTAGCACGGGGCTTGCTGGCATCGTTGGCGATCACGCAACCGGTGTTACGCATGAGAGCAGACATGTAGGTAGTCTTACCACCGGGGGCGGCGGCCATATCGAGAACACGCTCGCCAGGCTGGGGAGCCAGTGCCATGACGGGCAGGAAAGAAGACGCAGCTTGCAGAATGTAGTGACCAGCCAGGTACTCGGGAGTAGCACCAAGAGGCACGGGAGACTCGAAGACCTGCAGACCGACCTTGGACCACTTGCCAACGGGCTCGAGGACGACACCACGGTTGATCAGGGCCTGAGCGAGAGAGCGGCGGTTGGTTCGAAGGGTATTAGTACGGATGACGACGGGACGGGGGGTCTCGTTAGCTTCGAAGAAGGCGAATGCCTCCATGGGGGTGAACAGGTTGAAGAGCTTCTCAGCGAGGTAGCGGGTGTAGCCGTAGTAGGTGCAGATATCGTTCAAGAGGAGATCGACGTAGTCGGCGCGAGACTTATCGGGTTGTCCAAGGGTCTTCAGGTCACCCAGAATACGGATGGTATCTGTAATACGCTGGCGCAGGAGCTGCAAATCGGGAGCAAGGCCAGCAGGCTGGGTCTCGTCAGCGAAGACATCGGGGCGATCCCCAGCAATGTTAGTCTGCATGGCAGCATCCTGCAATTCCTGCTCGGCCTCCTCCTCCTCTGCCTGTTTCTGGAGGTCCAATTTCCGAGAAAGTCCCTCGATGTTGGCAGCAGTCAGTCGTTCCTCGGCATCGGAAAGGTCTTCGTCGTCAGAGAACATGGCCTCACGGGGGTGATCCTCCTCGTCAGAATCAAGGACCGAATCATCCTCATCATCCTCCAAATCGGACAAGCGTTCGAGAGCCTCCTGGCTGTCCAATGATCCCTCGCTAACATCATCAAGGTCACCAAACTCGTCGTCCATCTCTTCATCTTCAGAGTCGGAGTCCATTGGCACGGGCTTCTTCTTCTCTGCGACAACCTTCTTCTTCTCCTTTCCAGCACCATTGGCGGCGGCACCGTTCACCTTTGACTTCTTGGGGGCACCCTTCTTGGGAGCAACATCCTCCTCATCAGCATCAGATCTCCGACGCTTCTTAGCTGCGACAGCTTTGGGAGCCGACTCGGCCTCAGCAGCCTTGCGCTTCTTCAAGATTGAAATCTTCGACTCATCCAGGGGGGCAGGAGGCCCCTGCTTCTTCATGCGACGTCCCTTTCCCATTGTGAATGATTCTGTTTGGTTGGTTGGTTTGCGGCTTCCTTCCCAGCAACTTTTTTTTTTAGGCTTTTTTTCTCGGCGGCGGTGGTGACGGGCAGTAACCACGGATGAGAAGGCGGTGAGGGAGGATCCAAGGGTACGGGATGTTGGTGCCTGAGTATTGCCTAAATAGTCAGGCTGGCAATTTGATGTCCCGCACCAGCCAGGACAACTTCAGCTTCACAAGATCCCCAGCTCATCCATCCACCTTCAAACTGCCCCTTCCTGCGGTCTCTACCTCTTAGTCATTTCATTTTACTTCAATTAATTCCACACACACACCATGTCAGAGCTCGCTTTCGCCAAATCCTTCCTCTCCTGGCTGGACTCACGTCCCATCAAGCTCCGTGCCGACCATGTCTTTGACCCGGAACAAATTGGCCTGCGTGTGCCGGTATGTCTATTACCTTCATTTCCGATGCCATCCTCGAAGCTTTCAAGACATCCATAGCTAACCAAATACCTTTATCAATAAACAGTACACCCTCCCCCGCTTGCAAGCCCCGCACCCGGAGATGCCCAAGAAAACAAAGCAGGCCCAGGCCCCCGGTGCTTCGAAATCGGTCAATATCAAAGTCAAGTCGGCCCGCAATCCAGCCCTCGAATTCTCCATTACCAACACGCCTGTCACAACTACCACCGTCCAAGATCTGAAAGATGCCGTCCGGGAGCGTGTCACCGATGCACAAGGAAACCCGGTAGCGCTGGACAAGATCAAGATCCTATATCGCCGCAAGCCCGTACCGGGAACTGGAAAGACGGTGGCGGAGGTTTTGGCTGATGAACCCGAGATGCTGGCTGGGGGTAAAGAGGTCGAGTTTGGTGTAATGATTATCGGAGGCGCCAAGGCTATTGAGGCAGTCGAGTCCCAGCCAGAAGTCGCCCCAGAACAGGATGTACCCAAGCCAGCAGTGGGACCCAGCGGTGCAGAGATGTTGCAGACGGAGGCCTTCTGGGATGATTTGCAGGGATTCATGGAGCAACGGTTGAAGGATGCTAATGAGGCGAAGCGCTTAGCAGTGCTTTTCAAGGGTGCTTGGAGCTCAAGTCAATAGAGCGGCATATGAGGGCATGTCTACACTGATTACGTTGCATATACCTATCTAATGGGTCACAGTTGTGGCCTTCATAATACCCCATGAATGGATGGAATTTCGCGGAAGAATCATATGGCTTGATATCGTAAATTTGGAATGTGGATTTCAAATGTTATACACACACACAAATAGGCTTCTCGGGGGGGATAGCCGCCCCGACAACCCAAGAAGAAAAAAACAAATCCAGAATGTCCAGTCATGGAGCCGCTGAAACAGCGACCAGAGGGTATGAAAACTTCATAGCGCAGGCGAAACAATGATCGAAAGATCAACAACAAGGGAATCTGGTGAGGAGCAGGGCCATGTCAAGTGGGACATTGGTCATGCACCGAAGCAAAGGGCAGGAGCAGAGCAGAGCAAGAGATGCACAGGGTAACATGGTCAGAAATGTACGCCAGGGAATCATCGCGAAGACGGCATATTATGAGTGTCAAGGGTCAGAAGTACACATGGAGAAGAAGAAGAAAAAACCACATAGAAGAGTACCATATGCCAGCAGCTGGATGGGACACCATTGCAAATGCTCGAAGAAAACTGGCCCGGCCAATCGCTCATCTGGTTCATGAGATCATATCACGACGAGAAAAGACCGAAGAAATGCACACCAGAGAAGAAAGCAAGGAGAAGATAGAAGGAGAAACAAGAGAGGATAGAAGGTTCATACAAGGCTGTCATCTCGTCGTCTGGTCTTCGGTTATCTGGAGAAGACCTTTACCACACCGTCTCCGCCGCCACTAACGACCAAGCGGCCATCGCGACTCCAGACAACCGTGCACACACCTTCTCCGCGCATCAACCGATGGCTGGTCAGCTCCTGTGTGCAGCTGCGCTTTTCGAGATTCCAGAAGCGCAGGCTTGCATCGTGGCCGGCGGAGACAAGCTCACGCCCATCCGGAGACAAAGACAGTGAGGCGATGGCGGCGGGATGGGCCAGCATTGTGTAAGTACATTGACCTAGAATGAAGAGTTAGTGGACTGGAATCAACGGTCAAGACTATGGATGATAACATACCGCTGTTGGCGTCAAAGAAACGAATGTACCGATCCTCATAACCACTAATGATCACGCCTTCCACGCTACTAGACCCAGTAGCTCCATGTACAACCTCTTCTTCAGCCATGGTGCGGCTGGGGTCCAAGCTTGCAGACCCGTCAAATCCAACAGTTGTAGTGACCACGGAATTGACACCGGTTGATGGCGTACCGTCGTATGTTTCCAAACTGGCCATGCCCACGATTTCTTCGCCGGTTCTCGTATCATACACGAGGATAGAGGCATCAGAGTAGGACACAACAAAGTTCACACCAGCCAAAGACAACGGACTAATGCAAGTCGGAGAAGGAGAATCGCTGCGAATGATGTGATGGACAAGGGTATAATGGAAGGGAGTAGATGTGGCAACACTGGGCTGAGGAGATGATGGGAAGTTGGATCCAGAGGAGATCGAGTTTGCACGACGGCTTCCACCTTGACGGCGGGAACCGGCCTGGGGATTGGAGGCAAGGGGTGGAGGACTGACAGCCCAGACCAGAATACGGCCATCTGCAGCGCCCGAGGCTAACAATATTCGGTCTGGTCCTCCATAGTGACTACTCGAGTCACCAAAGACAGAACCTGCTGTCCCCGGAAGCACGCAGAGCCCCCAGACAGCATCAGTATGGCCGTCCAAGGTGGCTTTAGGATCGACCCGACCACGCTCCCAAACCCGCACACTAGCATCTTGTCCACCGGAAAAGACCCATCCATCGCCCAGAGCCCGGCCACCGTTGGAGATATTCTGCGATGGCGAACACGCTGCAAGCGAGGTGACTGCACCAACATGACCGCGGTGGGTGAAATAGCTGGTAATGTCCAGATCACTACTCGAGCTCGGTCCTTGAGCGCTGAAGTTCCCGTATGTTGCAGGGATAATCCAGCGTTTGATTGTTCCATCATCGCTGCATGTACAAATTTCGGGCTCGGTCGGACTGCCACCACCAGTGAAGATCACTGAACGGATGACATCAAGGTGTCCACGCAGGGCAAATCGCACTTTGAAGCCGGGATCCTGCTGACCAGCGTTCGCGCCAAAGTCTCTGGTTTCGATACTACCGTCGCTCTTTCGCCGAGAGCCAGAGCTCTTTCGTCGATGGGAGAGGGACCCGCCCCTTGATGGCGACTTGCCACGAACGAAATTGGCATTAGGGAATGCGTCCGTATCAGGCCGGTGAGGTGGGATGGACTCAGTGATCGGTGCCGTCTCGGCTGGCTCGTCAAAGTTCCAGCCATCAACGTCCTCGGTGCTCTGTTCGGTTGCATTGTGAGACTGCAGGTCCTCTTTGACACCGACTGAAGGTCCTGGGGCATCGTGGGCTGACTGCTGTGTTCCCGATGCGGCACGCTCGTCCAGAAGTCCTTGTTCATAAGCCAGTTTCCGGTTATCAATCGCAGTCACAGGAGTTTGTTGTTGCTGTTGCTGCTGCTCGATTTGACGCCGCTCAACAGCGAGGGGGACTTGATTGTATTGATTTTGGGCACGAGATGGAGGCGCATTCTCAGCATATTGGCTGCTGATCTGCTGATTATTAGCAACCACCACCTCCCGTGAGATCATGTGGTTGGCCTTCTGTCGTTGTTGCTGCAGAAACGCTTCCTCGATGTTCTGCTGGGAGAGCCGTTGGTTCCCATAGATATGGCCTGAGAGGTCCGGCTCACTGAGATCGGGAACAGGGTGTGATGTAGGGATGACATGGTAAGCGATTTCCTGTGCGCATTTCGACAAGTAAACTCGGGATTTGTCTCGCTCGTCTTCTTGGGTGATTTCTTGCGATTCAGGGTTCGTGGGATCTTCTGGGTTCGCATCCGGGTTCGACATGGAAGCAGAACGTTGCTCTTTGACAGATCAGTATACCGACAGGAATTGTAGAGGTAGGGATTCCGCTACTCACCCTTGAGAAAGTTGACGCTCTCGCGCGCAATGTCCTTCGGATCTTGAAGACCCTCAATGGACTCGTTGTTCGAGAGTTTCTTGACCTTCTCCCTTTCTTTCTTCAGCGCGGCCTCCATCAATCGAACATGTTTTCCTAAAGATTCCTGCATGCGCTTGCTTGTACGGAGCTCTCCTTCCAACCGGCCAATGCGAGACTTCATCTCCGCGCGTTCAATCTCCCATGCATTGCGGTCGCGTTCATGTCGGTGCCATTCGGTCTGTAGGAAGCGCATAACACCTAGGTTGCAAATGTTAATGAGAGACGGTGGGATATATGATGCTAAGCCACACTCACCCTGCAGAGTATATTCCGTTCCCTGCGGGTGCCCGCCATTCGAGTCACCCACGCCTCCAGACATCCCTCCAAGGCCCGACATAGAGGATGGAGATTGCCAAGCCATACAATTCAGTAATTCAGGGTACAGCCAGGTCGACTTGAACTGTAGGAATCAGGCCCGAGTGAAGCGATACTGCGATGGATCGAAAGCGACGACAGAGAGCAGCTCGTTCTCCTGACTCCGTGGTATCTGCACCGGAGTAAGCGAGATCAGGTTCCCCAGGGAGCGACAACAGCAGAGGAACCGCGTTCCACGCCGTGTCCACCAGTGAAATGGGGAGAAGGGCTCCGATAAGAGGAAAGACCAAGAAGACACTGGTCAACTGCAGGACGTTCGAGTGCTTGCGCTCGTTTGCTGTGGCCGAGTCTGGGTGGCTTTTCGGGGGCTTCACTGGGGGCTGACCGCCTGCTCTTTTCGGGAAGAATAGACCAACACCACGGCCAGGAACAGGATGAGTGCACAAAGAGAAAAGTACGGATAGGAAAATGAGAGGATCGGGAAGAGAATAGAATTGAAGAAGGGGGATAGGAGACAATGGCAAGGTCCAGCAGTCAGCAATTGAATGACTGGGCGGAGAAGGGGGGAACTCGGGAGTGAAGTGAAGCTCATTTCCACTGGAGCACTGGAGGTGGGCGATGACTTTGGCCTGATCGGTAAGGTGTCTACTTCAGCTTATGCCCTTCCTTGCGAGCCTGTAGTGCCTAGATAGTATGTAGTGTACTCTTTCCATCAGGGTCCAATGATAGTATTGAAAGTTACTTTAGTAGACCATGGATTAACCTTAATGCCTTCCATTTATTGTTATGTGGAATTGGCCAAATAAAAGCCACCTACATCCATGCGAAATCACCAAGGTTAAGGTTCATCCATGCAGCTAGTGGTGGGTGGAAATATATACATCCAGCACCCGTGCGAGGAAAGGGTCAGGCCATGGATAGGTGATCAACGTGGAGGTACGGGCAGTTCGCGCATTCCATTACCAGGAGTTAGGTTTGATTCAACAATCACATAATTCTAACAGTTAGAGCTAAAGCTTCCAAGTGGATGGCCATCAAAACTTTCAACCCGGCAGGGTTTGATGGATAGCTGCTACACGAAACTTTGCTCAGTGCCATGCTAGAGCGAGCGGGCAGGTATGCCAACACTGGCAGGTTGATATAGCCGGCTGTTATGGATTCATTGTGATAAGGAAATCAGGTTGATATGCCCGGAGGCATGCAACGATTACAGACATGTCGTATTCATGGTCTCATAAATGATGATACAAATAGTGTAATGTGATTTACACTTAGAACTCCAGTTCTTCCACCTCCATGCCACAATCCACACAGGTCTTCACCCCAATGCCTGTCTCTGGATTATCTACCGTTCGACCCCATTGATGCACATGTTTTCGATTGGTACTCAAGTCATCGCCAAAATCACCGCCTGCAGCGCCCTGCCGGTTGCGCCGATAGGCTTCCACCCGAGTCCGCTTCTTCAGGTCATTCAGCTTCGTTTTGAACTTTGCTTCTCGACGTCGCTTCTTGTCAGTTTCACGGCGGTCAAACTCGGCGTCTAATGCTTCGGAGGATCCCCATTTCTTGTCTGAAAACGCGTATTCTTCCACTTGGTAGCGGAGATACAACATCATGCTGTTCCAGGTCGACTTGTGCGGATTAGGCTTTTCGAGATGAGGAAGTAGTTCTTCGTCGCGGAGTTCGGCTTGTGACAAGGATCAGTATAAGGGTCCGGTAGGAGACATTGAAGGCATGGGTTCAACTTACGGTCTGTGAGGAGATAATCCTCTCGAGCCTCGGTCTTAGTGAGAAGGCTATATTTCTCGGGATACTTGTCCTTGCAGGAGTGGCAGATTTGACACCGAAGCTGCTCCTCCCACTTCCAGTCAATCTCTAAACTGCCGCATTCACGACAAGTCTTTTGTTTGCTTTTATCATCCAAGACACTCAATCCTGGCTCGAAAGGTCCCTCCCGATTCCGTCGCAGAGATTGGAGTAGTTGTTGGCGCTCCCATTCCCTTTGAGTCATGTTGGCAGGTTTCTGAGCCTCCTTATCATCGGGCACATGAAGTGCCTTATTGAATGGATCATCCTCCTGTGTCAAGAATCCGCCCTTTGTATCCGTCATTTTGCTGAAGTCGTACTCGACATATCGAGTGAAGTTGCGCGCGGGCTTGATCTCATCAAGCGGACGATCCGATGAAGGGGCGGTCGTACGGGCATCTCGAACGGTGGAAGGAGGAGGATTGCTGGCAGTCATCGAGGCGTGAGAACGCTTAAGTCCTTGAGTGGGTTGAAAGGTGTTGGTGGATGTCCCTGCTGAGCGAGCTTGCGCAGCTAATTCGGCTTCGCGTTGCTCCCGAAGAGCTTTAGCTTTCATGCGATTCACCTCCTAGAGAAAGCTGAAATTAGCACTGAGATTGATGTCAGAGGGGCTTCTTCGAACAGGACGTACGATCTTCCGCTTCTGTTCAGGTGTCAACGGCCCGCGAGGAAGCTGTCCAGGCCCGGCAGCATTCTGCCGGGGAGGGGTTGAAAGACGCTCTGCTGACATTCTGTCGAATAGCCGAGAACAGACTGAGAGAGGGTAAGTTTGCCAACGAAGCAAGAGATGTGAAAGATGCAAAGAGCCTCGTAGGCGGCAGTGCCTATCAGCACGTGACCCGGGCCCCTTGTCTTGAACACCCACGTCATTGAGAATAGAATCTCGATGCTCTTCTTGATACATTGCAGCTATGAGTCCGCAGCATGAAAACCGGCTAAACCGGCATCCTCATCGCGTTCTTGACCATACAGCACCTCACATACACCCCCAACCGGTATATCCATCACCGCATCAGTTCCCTCACTCCAGATCTCCCGCCAGTTGACCTTCCGATTCTGCGGACCCATCATTTGGTATGAAGTCGCCCCGGGTTTCATTTTGGTAGACCCTCCAGGCCGTCGCCTTGCCTTTCCATCGATGACAGCTACGTTTGCCACCTCATCAACAATATTCTCGATACTGTTCATGGGCAGGGTTAGGTACCCAGTGTTATATGAAGCGAGAGCAACATAGATGTAGACAATGGACATGACCAGCCACGATGGAATGGCCAAGGACCACCAACGGTTGGGATAGTAGTAGATACCGAGTTGGTGGAGGAACGGAGATGGGAGATATGACCATAGGAGGTAGATCACTAGAGAGCGACAGGGTCAGCGTGTCCATAAACGACATTGGCAAGCATTGAAGGGCAGAGAGTTGAAACATACAGAATGCAAGAGAAGAAGCCAAGTATAGCACAAATCCGTAGTACTCATAAGTTGGAACCTTGGGGCTGGCGCGAGGGACAGTGGTGGCACGTCGGGCGGACTTGGCCACGGCAGCCTCCGTGTCATTGGGAGTTTCCACATCGGAGCTGTCTGGGGTGGTGGGACGAGAAGTGGTAGTGGAGAAAGGTGGTCGCAGAAGGGATGTTAGTGAAGGCGACGGTGGTAGGGGAGTTGGTGGGCGATTGTAAAAGGGAGGCGCAAAGGCATTAGGCCCATGGAGGGAGCCGGATGACTGTCGAAATGGGTGATGTCTCCCAATATCATCCCCCGAGTCTTCCGACTCCGAGTCCGAGAAGGATTGTGGCTCTAGGGAATAGTGCGACTGGAAATCGGCGTCGTCTTCGACCTCGATCTCGTCATAGCCCGGAGAGGTAACGCTCTCATCCTCGGCGTAGCTCTCTTGCACCTCCCCCGGCGATGCCAATTCGTCTAGCAACGGCGGAAAGGGCTGCTTGGGCTCAAATGGCGCCTCAAATCCGCGTTGTTTCGCTGCCCGGTCGTCCATGGGGCCGATGACTGCTTCTTTATCGCAACGAGGGGAATGCGCCAATGGCCAGCAGCAGCAGCAGCTTCAGGAGCTTCGACAACACTTGTTGACGGCCCTCTTTTTCTGCCACCCCTTTCTTCACCGCTGATCAGTCCGCTCTGTTTTTGGTACAACATCCAACATCTACACACTACAACAACCATACAACTGACTTCATACGGGGGGAGGTTTTTTTTTCTAAAGTCCTTTACACCCTATCGTATCCGCAGATTTAACGGTTTACATATGAGGAACAGGTCTGGTAGACGCTTGCCCGAGGAACATTAGGCTCGTAACCAAACCTAGGAGAAATTTGGAGAAAGCTCGCAACGTATCGGACTGTTTGATGAGTGTTCGATGATTTTGTTGTTCGCAGGCCAATTATAGGCAACTTTTCTCATGGCTGTGACTGAATGGATTCCTCAGAACCCCATGGAGGGAATATTGTACATTTTCAACTTGGCAGAAACTGTCCGGATCATGCCCTGAATCTTCTTAGCAGAAGCAAACTTTCCGCTGAAGACTTCCAATAATTCCACAGCCAACTCAAGATCATCGATCGCCCGTGAGTGATCCAGCACCAAAGGTAGATTCTCACTTTGGGCGGTAGACGTGTACATAAGTGACAGTGCAGAATTGAATATAGCGACTAAATTAAGCCAGTTATATGCAAACCGCCGTTGACGGTGCAGATTGGTTGCTTGGCGAATTGCCATGCCTGATGCCTCGGCAAGAATCTTCATTCGCGCGGCGTCCAGCGTCGGGCTGAGTGGTGATGGGCGATATAGCATGATAACGTGAGTATAATAGTTTAGGTCGAACCAGCTCGTACATAAATGAGGCACCTTTGATTGAAGGTCGGGCAGTGGGAATGGCATGCTCCGGCGCCATTCAAGGAGTCTTCGGTGGAGCTTTTGGATGGTTTCCTCTCGAGCCTCTGGGCTTTGTCGCTGGCTGTATTTTGTCGAATGTACTTGGCTCCCAATATCACTCGCAATTCTTCGAAGGGCTAGAATGTGAAGGGGCACTGCCATCGTGGACGCCTCCAGTGTCGATGCGGCAACAATACCGTCTGGTTGAATATTTGCGTCGTCGGCGTCGGCAAATGGCTAGTAAAAGCAAATTAGTACTGCCTAATTTTAAGCTATTATCGAATATGAATTGATTGTGCACGAAATGACAAACCTCGACTGTTATATCATCGTCTTGAATGGCAAATGGTCTGCCCAAAGCTAACGAGACAACACTGGAAAAGGTTGGCTGTCAATAATTGCGAAGGACGAGAGTATCAAAACAAGATTTACCGGTCCATCATATATAAAGAAAAGAAAAGTCGTTTCTGCTGTTCAGCATTGTCCACGGCTAGAGTTTGATAAACGTCTGATGTGTGGAGTCCCATCCCTGTCGCCATGCGAGCCGCCACACCTACCAGGAACCAAGTGTCTACCTTCTGTTAGTGACTTGATAGCCGATGAGAATGCTTGCGCGAAAGTTTGGCACATACTGGGTCCAATTTTGTTAAAGAATGAGTACGAGACTTGTAGCATCAATACCTCCAAGCCAGCCTGAGTTACAGAATTAGCCCTGTCGACGAAACGAGTGGGATAAAGATACGTCCTACCAAATCCCCGCATCCCATCGCAGCTTCAAAATAGGTCATAGCCGTATTAAAGAATTGTAAAGGCTCAGTCTCGTCCATGAGAGATACAGAGCAATAAGTTGTCGAACCGATCGCAAGGACCATCCAAATTCGGAACTGCCACAAAGGTGACTGGGTTAGAGGATCCAGGGGGTCGCCATATATCCTCCATAGAACCGCCTCGAATTCGCTTTTTCGAATAAATGGATAGAGAGTATGTGAGTGGGCGAAATAGAACCCGAGTAAAGAGCTGATGTGGGAGGGGTCCAATAAGGCGAGGCCCATCGAGTCCTCAAAGTCCGCAACCACTGGGTTGCTAAAGATCGAGTTTAGAGGAAGGGGTCCTGTCAATGAAGCATTCATCTCAAAAAATATGGAATCGGGATTGGAAAGCGGATCAGGCTCAGGATCGGAATCACAGCCCTGCTGTTGATTATCTGAGACGTCCCCGTCGAACATAAATCCTTCTTGGTCAGGAGATAGTCGCTGAAGGACAGTTTGTGTTAATTTGGCAAAGGAGAGGCCAGACGAGGAGCCTAGATATCTCTCTGCAGCTGCCTCTAATGACAACAGCCTAAGCTCATCGGCGAGGTTTCCACTTCCCTGTCCGGTAATATTTAACGGGGGAGAAATAGGTTGTGAATCGGATCGAGGCAATGTATGCTCTTTTGACGGTGCAGGAGGTGACGTATTTGTTGCGAGGTTGTCCAAATTCATCGCGTTCTCGTCTCGATGGATGTCTGTATCTTGATCCCACGGGTAGGACAACGGATCCGTCTGGGAATTCTGGGGGGTGAGCGACGATGCAAGTTGTTCCTCCAGCTCTTTGACTCGTCTCTCTAAGCCGCGCACATATCTATTTGCTGTTAAAAATACACCTGCTTTGGTTGGGATGGAGGTTCCATACGCGACCGGATAGGATGCAACCTGTGTTTCATCGTCCAGAAAACTACAGGAGACCTTGGCATGTTGACACGCTTGACACTGCGGTAGAGTCTTGTCACATCGCTTTTTTCTTCGATGACAGCGTTTGCAGGAGCTTTCCGCCCGAGCAGCGGGTTCCGGCATCATTGTCGTCCAGCATGAAGCATCAAGTTGGGGACATACGAGCAACTGAGAGCGGGGGAAGGGAAGATAAGGTATCGATTATCGATGGGAGAGGGGAGCCTCCCGAATGATTCACTTATCTCACGTTATCTCTACTCGATTCGTTGATTGTTTTCGTATACAACTATGATCATTACTCAATACCCTATAAATCCATTCTTCTTGGGTTTCGCCTTGTAGGTCTATATGAGCCACCTGCAACGACACTTCATTTCTTCAATCTCTGCCGGTCTCCCAATATCCAGCGACATCTCCCCTTCCTTGTCGGCGTTGGTGAGTTGACCGTGCGGGGAGAAAAGGGCCAACCGCCAATAGAAGACTGAGAATTGATGATAGCCGGGGTCGTCCTGTGGCCGAAATGTGGGGAAGTTGTTGGTCACCATAAGATTCGAGACTAAATTGTTATACAGGAGTGTTCGACAAGACCCATAAGAGAATTCGAAGGGCGTGGGACATCCATTTATATTGAGCATGCTGGAGCCCAGTGCATTCTAAAAGCCTGAGTTTAGAGGAACGATCTAGCCAGATATACTCCAACTTCCTCTTTTTGAAAAGATCTCTCCACCTATGTGTTGATGTCCTTCTGGATGGCCCGGGTATCTATCCAGAAGTCCTGGCCAGACCTTCTCGCAAATCTCGAAGGTTAATATAAATTAAAACAGCAACGCGGTGTTGCACGCAAAGATATTTGGATAGGTTCTATATTATTAATGGTTCATTATCCAATATTCAGGGACTCTCTATGATACGCAGGCCTTTTTGCTTCGGCTCTGCCGCCCGCGGCTCTCCCCGTCGGGAGGTCCGCCCACCCTACTGTTCCAAGGGTATAGATAGGATTGAATATAAGAGTGTAGTAAAGAAAGACGATGAGTGCTATACAGAGAGCTACAATATTCATCCTAAAGGAATTCAACATTACCAAATCATGTCAGCCAACGGCCAGTGCTTTCTCCTCGACCCCGAGAAGCCCGGCGGGCTTACCCGCTATTCGCACGCCCGTGTGGTCGCACCGTCTACCCACCACACAATTTATATCTCGGGCATTGCTGCCGTGACTCCCGAGGGTACATATGAGGGTGTCAAGGAAAATGCAGATGGATCTTTCACGATAGACGTACGGGAACAGACGGCGGCCGTCTTGCGCAGGATTGACAGCATCATCAAGGGGGCTTCCAATGGGAAGGCGGATCTCCACAATATCGTGGATTCGACCGTCTACATCTTGGATATGAAGACACAATATGCCGACATGAATGAGGAGTGGAACAAGATTTGGTCCGATCGTGCGAGCGCTCCGAGTCGAGCGACGATTGGGGTGAAAGAATTGCCCGATCCTCGGTTTGCGGTAGAAATCAAGGCAACAGCAATTTACAAGGCCGAGATGTGAGGAGATTCATCGCGCGTGAGGGGTAAAAAGTGGAGTCAAATACTCTGTACATACTACTTAAAGAGATCAATCATCCACCGAACCAAATATCTCCAAAAACCTACCCGTCGGGTCTTCCGAACACTCTAAATCATCAAATCCGGATCACCAACCACACAGGCCCATAGAGACTATCAAGATCTGTCCTCGTGTCTCATCGACCAGCTTGAACATCTCAAAACCTGACTTTCGTGCTTGAGTTGCCTCCGAGCCGAGCATAACCGGTCTAAATCGCCCACGATGCCGTTAGCCTATGATGACACCGGAATCCACTACTTCGAGCTCAAAGACTTTACATTCCAAAATGAAGTCAAACTGCCTACGGTGCGACTCGCTTATCGAGAGTTCAACCCTACTGCTCAGAAAGTCGCATTGATTCCGACCTGTTTCCGCGGGAGAATAAATACGACTTTGAACTTTACTACAGGGGTTCTGCGCGACTATCGCGTGATTGTCGTGGCATTATTTGGCAATGGCGAATCTTCGAGCCCTTCCAATACTAAGAATTTTCCAGCGACCCTCGACTACCGAGACTGCGTTCGAGCTCAGCACGAGATGATCACTAAAAAATTCAACCTCGCCTCCATCGACGTGATGATTGGTTTCTCCATGGGTGGTCAGTGTACCTATCATTGGGCTGCCATGTATCCCGAAATGCTCCGCAATGCTGTGATTATCTGTTCATCTGCAAAGACCAGCCTGCACAACTATCAATTCCTGGAAGGGCCTAAAGCGGCTTTGTCTCATTCAATTGATTATAACGATGCTGCTATGAGATCCCAAGGAGGCATACCACTTCGTGGGTTACATGCCTTCAGTCGAGCGTATTCCGCCTGGCTGACCAGTGCGGAATGGTTTGAACAGCGCCTTTTCGAGAACTCAGGTTTCCAAACTCTCGAGAGTTGGAGCAAGGCAGGAGATGAGGGTTATGAGGATTGGCATCCGGATAACCTGCTCATTATGCTAGGAATGTGGCAACGGTCTGATATTGGGCTTGCGGTGGGATCTGGTTCTACTGGAATCCCTGTCGAACAAGCGCTCCAGAGCCTAAGTACGAGAATCCTTCTTATGCCCTGTCAGACGGATCAGTACTTCAGATGGGAAGCCAACGAGAACGAACTGGCGTACCTGAAGAACGGAGAACTGGCGGTGATCCCATCGATCTGGGGCCATATTGGTGGGGGTGGTGCCAACCCAGAGGATACTGAGTGGATGGATCAAAGAATTGCCAAGTTCCTAGAGAATAGCCCTTGAACTTGATTATGATTCAATTCCGCGAATTGCTCAGGACATATGTGAAAAAAAGTAGATTGATGTTCGGGATAGCAAACCCTCTGCCATATGGCAAAGTGCAAGTGAAATGACTATGGTTGCTTTTTTAGAAAGATTATTGCTATACTTTTTACCCCCACAGTCTCTCACCACTGTCTGAATAAATTGCTTGAAGCAATTCGTGGAGCGCCTGATCGTGCTGTGATAGGCAGTGGTCGGACAGTCCGACAGTCTTGCGATTGGCCGGACGTGGACCGATGAGGGGTCACCCTTCGTCCGACGTGACATTGCTTGAGAATAGACAGATTGACCAGATAGAAAAATCGCGTCGCACCTTAAATAAATGTTGTTTAATCCACAACATAGGACAAGCAGAAACTCAAATTGAGTAGTCCATGTTGCAGGACTAGATCTCAACGGACGGCTTTCGCCGACGACAAAATGATCGAAATGAAACTTGCGGAGCATCAAGCTCTCTTGGGGGTTGTACCTCGAAGCTTTACCCTGGCCATTATACCGTTGCTTATTTATTTGATCTACAAGGTATGTCTACTGAACGTTTAGATGCTCTTGTATTATCACATCTCACCTTGATAATTCTTAGTGGACACTGGCGACCGATATTCCTCACATTAAAGGGCTACCAGAGATTCCCGGAGCGATCCCAGTTTTCGGTCATCTTCTCAGGCTCGGCGAAGACCACGCAACAATTTGTGAGGGATGGTGGCGAGAATATGGCCACTCGGTTTTCCAAATCAAGCTTGGAAACACACGGGCTGTTGTGGTCAACTCTTTTGACGACTGCCGCAAAATGCTTCTTGGTCACCAGAATGCAATCATCGACCGCCCAAAGCTATACACCTTTCATGGAGTCGTGAGCAGTACCCAGGGCTTTACCATCGGCTCATCTCCTTGGGATGAATCGTGCAAGAAGAAACGCAAGGCGGCTGGTACGGCTTTGGGGAGACCTGCTCTGCGAAATTACCACCCGATGTTCGATCTGGAAAGCTACTGCATTGTCCGCGACATTCACCGCGATAGCCATAATGGTCGGATGGAAATTAACGTCCGACCATACATTCAACGATACGCTCTGAATACAACCTTGACACTGTGTTACGGGATTCGCATGGATGCCGTATATGACGATCTCTTGCGCGAGATTCTACATGTCGGCTCTGCTATTTCACTTCTACGAAGTGCCTCTGAGAATCTGCAGGATTATATCCCTGTACTGCGATACCTTCCTAATAATGAGAAAACTGCCCGGTCAAAAGAGCTGCGTGACCGCCGCGATGCGTATCTCAATCTCCTACTGGACAAGGTACAGGCAATGATTAAGAAGGGCACGGATAAGCCTTGTATTTCTGCTGCAATTCTCAAGGACGAAGAAACAAAACTCACCGGAGTTGAAGTTTCCTCAATCTGCTTGTCATTGGTTTCCGGTGGTTTTGAGACCATTCCTGGTACGTTGACATCTTGTATCGGCTCCTTGTCCACTCCCGAGGGACAGATCTGGCAAGATCGTGCTTATGAGGATATCAAACGTCACTATCCTGATATTCGCGAGGCTTGGACGAGCTCTATCTCAGAGGAGAAAGTTCCATACGTCAACGCCATTATCAAGGAAGCAGGTCGCTATTACACAGTCAGTTCAATGAGCCTGCCACGGAAAACCGTCACAGAGGTAAACTGGAATGGAGCAATCATCCCACCTAAGACGATGATTTTGATCAACGCTCAAGCAGGCAATCACGGTTAGTAGACTCCGATCAATTGCACTTTACATTACTGAAACAGGTTTAGATCTGGATCATTTTGGCCCAGACGGCGGCAAGTTCGACCCTGAAAGGTGGCTAAAGTCCATCGACCCACCAGTCGAGACGGAGGGGAGTGGTCTGCCTCATCTGAGCTTTGGATCTGGGTCTCGGGCATGCTCGGGTCAATTCATTGCATCGCGGCTACTTTACAGTGCTTTGGTGCGCATTCTCTCTTCCTACAAGATCGTCGCTAGCAAGGAGAATCCCCCAAATACGGATTATGTGGAGTACAATCAGTTCAAAACTGCGCTTGTTGCTATTCCCAAGGACTTTAAGGTCAGGTTAATACCCAGAGATGAGGCTATGACTAGTGAATGCTTGAATTTGGCGGAACTTCGCACAAAGGAGCATTATAAGGAGTGAGAGGCTTAAGGGGTGGTAGATATGAGTGCAATTTATTCTTCAATTTTTGACCATAGCAACATTCGTCGTGTGTGCCGTCATCTATCCCGTTACCAAATTTATCCTATGTCGACTTGACAAATATTCGTATACGATATGCCTTAATCTGCTAACATCGTAGTCAGAGTTGAGAATTGTTGTTTACTCAGACTCCTAATCTTTGCCATACGGGTTCGTCCTGCGCCTTTTCGGCTGGCCCGACGAGCAATAATGGCTTCCCCCACTTTCAATCTACAACACAGATCTATTTATGGTCTTCTCAGTAGTGACCTCTTTGACTGACAACATCCTCTTCTGGCTAAAATTGAAGATGTCTCTTGCAGCTTTAGATCTATTCGATGTAAAAGGCCGCAGTGCGGTGGTTACAGGCGGGAGTAGTGGGATAGGACTTATGATCTCCAAGGTGAGTGTTACTTTCGGGATGCCAATGCTCTGAAATTAACCAAATGGCAAATGGTCAGGGGCTCGTTAAAAATGGCGCAAAGGTCTACCTTGCTGCATTGTCAAATGATCCTATCGCCGAGGTCGTTGACGAGCTAAATCATCTAGGGGGGGATGCTGGGGGGACCGCAGAGGGGTACGGTTAATTTACTACCTGATCTCTGGACAGCAGCTAATTGAATACCTAGCTTCGTCTGCGATGTTTCATCTAAAGAATCAATATCCGAGCTTGTTCGGCAAGTCTCCCAAAAAGAACAGTCCCTGGATATACTGATCTCCAATGCGGGCATTCGTCGCGACCCTCCCCAGGCGTGCAATGTCCTGACTGCAACTCTGGAGGAACTTCAAAACTCGATGTGGTCTATCCAGGAAAGGGACTGGGAAGATACTTTTCGCGTGAACTCGACCGCTCATTACTTCCTCAGTGTTGCCTTCCTTCCTCTTCTAGCTGCGGCAGCTGAGAAGCCTGCTATGAATGGAGGAAAAGGTCGCGATGAAGGAAGAGGGGTGATTGTTGTTACCAGCTCCTGTGCGAGTATGCACAATGTAACGAATGTCGACTTGACAAGTTATGCCACCAGCAAGGCGGCTACCGACCACTTGGTCAAATTGTTAGCAGCCAAATATAATCGCTTCTACGTCCGAGTGGTGGGCATTAACCCAGGATGTGAGTTGACTGATATAGACATGCATGTATGTGCTAATAACTAACTCAAAAAAAATCCTTTTTAGTCGTTCCCAGCAATATGAATCCTGTCGGTGCCGAGGGAAATATCTTTAGCTCGTTGTTTGACAAGGTTCCAGCAAACCGAGCGGGCGCTTCCGAAGATATGGCGGGCACGATCCTGTATCTTGTGAGCAAAGCGGGAGTATGTGCTTCAAGATCCTTAATATTCTGCTTCAATTCTTGCGCAATGCTAATTATGACCCCTTTTAGGCATATGTGGATGGTGTTTCGTTATGTGTCGATGGTGGCCGGATTTTGTTAGCAAATGGACAGGAATGATGAGCACAGAAACTGGAATACATGCGAGATGATATCGCAGTGACATAACTTTCCACGTAATATTTCGTAATATTTAAGCATTTGGATATACAAATCGCTGTGGCGCCCTGTGAATCCTGCAGTCCGAGTCCGATATTCAACTGACTTCTAGTACAGATGTTGAGATGAATTAATATCGATATCAAACAACGAATTGTGCCTGTTACCGATAGATTCTGGAAAGATCGCCCATCTACAGTATACTCTTGAGATGCGGCTGATAGATCATAGAGAAGTAAAGAGGCGCTAATAATAGTTGCTGTCTGTACCTGATTATCACGTGCCACCGTCGGATTCCGCCGAACTCCGTCAACTGCAACTAGCGAAACAAGCCACTGATAAGCTCAACTTCAGCCACCAAGAGCGCGCAGATAAGTGACCAGAATCTGGATTGTGACGCGATTTTGACCCGTAAAATACGAGGAATCTAAGGGGTGTACCTGGCTTACAGTACGTAGGTACATTTATGCAGTGAAGCTAATTAACCTTAAACCTTTTACTGTGTCACTGTATGTACCTCACCGTAACTTACATTATCACTGTGATTAGTTTCGCTTATCTCTATCATTGTGAAGTGATAGCAAATGCTCCTTAGCGCTTCTTTGATCCCCCTGGTGCGATAATAAACCGCAATTGCCGTAAACGATGTACTGGAGGAGAAAGTGTCTTATAGACAGACTTTGAACATGGGGAATCGTGAGTTGGATTTCAAGTTTGGAGAAAGAAGGATCCAACCACAACCCAGATAAAAGATGGATAACTCCATTCACTCTACGGATGGACCCGACACTATTGTCCCTGATTCTAACCCTAAATTGACGGTCGGCCAGCGAGTGCGAGGCATTGTAAAGAAATTCACCACTAAAGAAGGTCTCGTTGGTGACTATGACTATGGCTTCCTGTTCCGCCCCGACCTCCCTTTCATGAAGAGAGACTCCCGCCCGGCTCCATTTTTCGGGTTAAATGAGAAGATTCCGGTGCTTCTTGCCTTCATTCTGGGCCTCCAACATGCGCTGGCAATGTTGGCGGGTGTTGTCACCCCTCCTATCATTCTGTCTAGTTCCTTGAACCTGCCATCTGATCTGCAACAATACCTGGTCTCGACCTCCCTGATCGTTTGCGGACTGTTGTCAATGGTTCAAATTACACGCTTTCATATCTACAAGACTCCGTGGGTTGATCCAAACATTTTTATCTTCACAAAAAGCTTGTTGGCTAACGCAATCTAGGCACTTCATTGGAAGTGGCGTCCTCTCCGTCATGGGAGTTTCCTTCGCCATTATAACCGTCGCTTCTGGAGCATTCAGCCAGATGTATGCCAATGGATTTTGCCCAGTCGCCGAGGATGGCACTAAACTCCCTTGCCCTGAAGCATACGGTGCGCTGTTAGGAACCTCGGCCTGCTGCGCCTTGATTGAAGTCCTTCTCGCTTTTGTTCCCCCCAAAACGATGCAGAAAATCTTCCCGCCCATTGTTACAGGCCCCACCGTTATGCTGATTGGAATCAATCTAATCAGTAGCGGATTCGAAGATTGGGCTGGAGGGTCTGGATGTACAACTGGATTGTGTCCTTCCGCTACAGCTCCTCGAGCCATGCCCTGGGGAAGCGCGGAATTTATTGGACTAGGTTTCCTGGTATTCGTCTCCATTCTTATCTGCGAGAGAGTCGGTTCTCCGATCATGAAATCCTGTTCCGTTGTGATTGGACTGTTGGTTGGCTGCATCGTTGCTGCTGGTTGTGGCTACTTTGATCGTTCTGGAATTGACTCTGTATGTTTCTTACCTGCTGACGTATCTTGCAAGTGTCTTTTCTTCATGGACTTACAAATTTCTAGGCCCCCGTCGCGTCCTTCATTTGGGTCAAGACATTTCCTCTCACGGTATATGGCCCAATGGTTCTCCCCCTGCTTGCGGTCTTCATTATCTGCGCCTGTGAATGTATCGGCGATGTGACAGCAACTTGTGATGTCTCTCGCCTAGAAGTCGAAGGCGAGACTTTCGAATCTCGTCTCCAGGGTGCTGTACTTGCGGATGGTTTGAACTCCATTTTCGCTGCACTTGCGACTATGACACCCATGACAACCTTCGCCCAAAACAACGGAGTCATCGCCTTGACACGCTGTGCCAACCGAACGGCTGGGTACTGCTGCTGTATAATCCTGATAATCGCAGGCATTTTTGCAAAGTTTGCCGCTGCTATCGTGGCCATCCCGAACCCCGTCATGGGAGGCATGAAGACATTCCTATTCGCCTCAGTGGTGATTAGTGGTCAGGCTATCGTGTCCAAGGTGCCTTTTAACCGCCGTAACCGCTTTATCCTGACAGCCTCTATGGCTCTCGGTTACGGTGCGACTCTAGTGCCTACCTGGTTCTCGCATGTTTTTGGAGCCACTGATAACAAGGATCTGGAAGGCTTTGAAAATGCGATCGAGCTGGTTCTGGAAACAGGATTTGCCGTTACCGCTTTGTAAGCACTCTCTTAACCCCCAGGATATACTCCACTGCCGGTGAAAAAACTAACATTTAGCATAGTGTTGCCATGCTTCTTAACCTGATTATGCCTCTCGAAGTCGAAGAGATTGGCGCCGTGAGACAGATTCCTTCTCAGGCCACTGATCGAAGTGATGGACACGAGGGTCAGATCAAGCAGGCCTGATTGTAAATTAATAATGCTTTACTTGATATGACTGTGAGGGGTGTGTAAAGCCCGGCATATGATGTATTTATCTCAACTTCATTATACAGTAGTTGTACCATGCATATTTGACCATGTAGCAATCATTTGAAGATACACATTATCTACACCTCCCTTCCCGTAGCTTTCTTGTTTGCGCAGCATTGCTATCGGCAACCCCGCACTGTGGCCGAAGCAAAGCGGCACCACCGATGCCGTTCACGATTTGCTAGCGTGTTCTTCTGTTCTGAATTATTAGCCACATTTCTAATCGATGCTATCAACCATAAGCTTCATGGTCATCTCGTTATATTATTATAACTGATTCAAAGCGCCCCCGAAATATTCCTCGCTCATAGAAATTCACAATGTCGGTGGCATTCTTAGCTGATCCTACCCAGTATGTGATTGACAACTCCATGGGATGAATATCCAGCAGTACTAAGTTATTTTAGGTCCAATATATCAGTTGAGCATCTGAAGAATGCAGCGGCCGGGCTTGGTATCAAAATCCCAGATGGCCGAGGAACAGAGGCCTACTTGCACCTGCTCCAGTCGGCCGAGGCTGTGATGAAACGCATTCAAAGCAGTGACGACTACATCCATCCTGCATTATCTCCCCTCGCAACAACAAAGCCACGCACTTACTGGGAACCTCGCAAGGAGGAAAATCCTTTGAATGCTTGGAGATATTCTTGCGAACTGATCGCGGCTGAACCGACCAGCAATTTACTTCGTGGCAAAACTATCGTGATCAAAGACAACATCTCCGTCGGCGGACTGCCAACCACCGTGGGAACATTTACTGAGCTGCTTTGCAATGACGGTCAGCTCCCAGTTTCTCCCATTGATGCCTCTGTGGTCTCACGTATACTTGCGGCGGGTGCAATCATCAAAGGATCTTCCACTTGCGAGAACTATTGTGCCTCGCCACTCTCGTTCAGTGCTGCCAGTGGCCCAGTGCATAATGCCTTGGCCCCTGGCTATACTGCTGGCGGAAGTAGCAGTGGATCTGCCGCGCTTGTTGCAGCGACTGTCATACACCGTGAAACCGGCCATTTTTTTGGAGAAACGGTGGATATCGCGATTGGTGGGGACCAAGCGGGATCGGTCCGTAATCCAGCGTCCTATAGTGGCATTTACGGACTGAAGCCAACCTATGGCCTGGTTCCATATACCGGTGCAGTTTCATTGGCGCCCATGATAGACCACCTGGGCCCTCTGGCGGCCAACCTCGAGGATATCGCTTTGTTGCTGCAAGTGATGGCTGGATATGATGGAGTTGATCCAAGGATGACCCCCGAGTCTCCGTTGCAAGATCAAGTGCAAAACTACCCCCGAATTCTGGCAGAATTTCGAATTCGCAACCTGAGAGACGGCGAACGAATTGGCTCTGGGATGAAGATTGGCCTGTTGACGGAATCATTCGAGGTTCCAGGTCTGTCCTAAGAAGTTCGAGAGACGGTCCTTCAATCTGCCCGGTCATTCTTTGCTGCCGCAGGGGCCGAGGTGATAGATATTTCCGTTCCTATGCACCTCGAGGGCAGCCTCATATGGACTGCGGCCACGAGAATGAGCATGTCTGAATGGGCCTGCCAGGGTAAGACGTCGGGTCACTTGTCTTTCCTGCCACCACACATTCAAGCCCGATGGCCGCCAGATCAGCGGATGTACGAGCTGCTCACTGCGACCAACCCATCCGCGATGAACGTCATGCTGTCTGGTCCATTTCTTCAGGAACACTTTGGTCCTAGCGTGGAAGCCAAGGCGCACCGCAAAGTCTTTGAACTTCGAGCAGCCTACGATCGCGCATTTAGCCAAGTTGACATTCTCGTCACGCCATGCACACCCACCGTTGCTATGCCGCACCCCAAAATGCAGGCTGATGGTGAAGGGCCTGAATCAAGCATCATGGAGAAGCTCTCGGCTGCTGTGGGGGTGACCACGAACACGGCCCCGTTTAACGTCACTGGGCATCCTGCAATGAATGTACCTTGCGGATTTGGCCGTGCAGAAAGACATCCAAATCAGCCTGAAGTTCTACTGCCGATTGGAATGCAGCTTGTTGGCCGACGCTGGGAGGACGCGATGTTGTTAAAAGCTGCAGCCGTTTTTGAAGAAGGTCGATCGGCTTTATCAAGTGAGTCGAGCGATTCGTGAAAGATAGAAATAATAGATTGATCAGTTTGTGTATGAAATAGATGCAGCGTAGTGTAGTTGAAAGAGAGATTAGAACACGTGCGTAGACCTCAACGTGATGCTTCTGCGTCCACTCACTCACTCACTCACTCTTCCAGCCCAATTGCACAGCGACGATCCACCTCCTCGAGTAACTCATCCAATCTGAATAAATCATCGAGCCAGGTAATTCCAAGTCAGGCCAGGTTCTAATCATGCATACGACCGCATTGAGTAACAATCGCAGACGTTCATGCGGGTTCTGCCCAGTTCTTTGGATCCTGAATCCACACCAGCAAACCGGCAATCGACCCAATCAAACATCTAGACTTTCGTCTTTCCTTCCTGCTTGTGGATCGTGTTCGTACATCGTGCTACGCCATGACATCAAGGCAGATCCCTCATTTTCACACATCCGCGCGTGTGGACGAGATAAAAGCAGGGAACTCAACTCCACGGATGGGAAGCACAGCAGCACTTCCACGATTCCACACATCAAATCTGGTTGAGGCACTTAACCCGCACCCAGACCCGCAGGAATCTATGTCTATCGATTACCAGACTGGCAGACATGAGTGTCAGGGCCAAAACATTGAACAGAATGGCCCCAGCCCACTAAAAACATGCGTTGCAACCCCTCGTCTCCAGCCGCGTATCGCTGTCACTGCAGCATGAGTGACCGCCTCCCACAAGTGCCAAAATGTGTGCCCCTTACGTCCGGCTGGTCAGAAGTCAACCGCTGTCAAAACTCAAAACCCGTGTGGGAAGGGCGAAGGAGAATAGATCAACACCCATGACGCCGTCAGAATACCTTGTTGTCAACCGAGTCAGCCCTAGTGGGGGGCTGGACGAGGAGAAGCGTTACACAAAGATGATTGTATATCCCATGAGAGATGAGCAATAAAATGTTCAAATTTGAACAAAGACTGGCTGGAGCCTGGCATCCATCCCGCCAGCTATGCCCACCTCTACCGCCTGCAGGACGCGCATACTTTGACCAGTGTTCATTAAGACTTCGCACACCTCCAGCATGCCAATGTGTGTCACTCAAGCTCAATTGGTCAACAGCCTCTCGAGGACACACTCGGCAGAAGCACCACGGGCTGCACCTTGAGATGCCAAATCCCTCTTCCAGACTCGGCGTCCATGCACTCAGGGGAGAGACAGGTTCTCGATCCACAACGTCCCTTAAGTTCACGATCGACTGCGCCGCCCTCCGATAGTTTGGTTCCTCGGGGACCCACACAGGTCTTTGTGGCTCTCTTTGCTTTTGCTCTCCGAGATGTTTATGGCGCCTTGTTTCCAGGTACCGGGTCATTCAGAGTGATCATGTAGGGCTGAAATGACAAAAAAAAAAGAGAAGCACCTATCGAGTCGCTGGAATGAAATGTGTCTCTGCCTAGCCGATGCAGCGCACTGAGCGCTGTGCGTCGGACCCGAAGACTTGTGGCGCACAAACTATGGGATCGACAAACTATCGCGTTCCGAGGGTTTGGTGAAATGCGACGCACCTATCAGCGACCGCCGACACGTGAGGCCGAACTATGTCCACCAAAGGAGGTGACAGGTCCAAAAGGCGGGACTCCTACTGTGATACGCCAGGCACTTGAATAGAGAGGGGCGGGCCGTCAATGCTTTGTGACGGAGAAATTATGGATAACTAGCCTTCTTTTTTTTTATTCCCATCTCCTCTTCTTTGGACCAGTCCCGCCATCTATATTTGATTAGTGCCTCCCCCAACTCCTGTCGTGACTCCCCCCGGGGTGATCAGGCACCAGGTACCAAACCAGAATGTCAATTGTACGTGGATATCCCCTTTCACCGGCAAACAAAGGAATGAAAGGGCTAGCGACTGATTCAATCCGAATAGGACCCAAATAACGATCCCAATGTCGGCTCCGCTCGAGGCAATGCGACGTCCACTTCGAGTGAGATTGCGAGCGGTCTCACTGGTGAAGGAGGCGGCTCGTCAGCCTCGGCCTTGATGATGACCTTGCTGCCGGCATTGATATATGCAGCATTCTGGTTCGGACTCTTTCTTATCTTTCGCCGAACTCAGCGTCGCTGGTACGCACCCAGATCCCACCTACCCGATATTCATGAGCATCAACGGAGCCCTGAGTTACCAACGGGTTGGGTCAACTGGTTTGGCACGTTTTTGAAGATTGAAGACAACCATGTGATGCACCATTCTTCGCTCGACGGTTACCTATTTCTGCGATTCTTGCGCGTCTTGTGCGCGATATGCGCCTTTGGGTGTTTAATTACATGGCCCATTCTTCTACCGATACATGCGACAGGTGGGAATGGGAATACCCAGCTAGACCTCTTAAGCTTCAGCAACGTTGCCAACCCAACCAAGTATTATGCCAATGCCGTTGTCGCATTGATCTACTTCAGTAAGTATTTGCATTTCCCCTCAAGTGGGTCTTCCTAATTCGAGGCTAGCATTTGTGTTTTACGTCGTGACTCGTGAAAGCCTCTACTACGCAAATCTGCGCCAGGCATACCTTAACTCCCCCGCCTACGCGACGCGGATCTCCTCCAGAACTGTTCTGTTCATGTCAGTGCCTGAAGCGTACAAGAATGAAAAAAAGTTGCGGCAGGTATTTGGCGACACAATCACTCGCATCTGGATCACGTCAGACTGCAAGAAACTCTCCAAGCTGGTGGATGAGCGGGATAAACTGGCCTTCAAGCTGGAAACTGCAGAGACAAAACTTATCCGGAGGGCAAATAAAATCCGCCAAAAAGCCTTGACAAACGGTGAATTCTCTTCCGACACATGCCTCGACTGCGAGTCGAGCAACCCAACATGGTCCCATAAAGTCAAACGCCCGACGCACCGCCTAAAGTTCCTGTTCGGCAAGAAGGTTGATTCAATTCGCTGGTACCGCGAACAGCTTGTGAGGATCACAAAAGAAGTCGAGGTCCTCCAAAGGAAGCACCAGGATGGCGACGCCAAGAAGCTCTCTGCGATGTTCGTTGAATTTAGTTCGCAGTCAGACGCCCAGATTGCTCTGCAAACCCTCTCACACCACCAGCCATTCCATATGACGCCACGCTTCATCGGGGTTGCTCCAGGGGATGTTGTCTGGTCCGCGCTGAATTTGAGCTGGTGGCAACGTATTATCCGCAAGTTCGCTGTCCAAGGAGGACTCGCAGCATTGGTCATCTTTTGGTCGTTCCCAGCTGCCCTTGTCGGAACCATCTCGAACATCACCTATTTGTCTAAGATTATTCCACCTTTGAAATTCATTCTGAAGCTCCCAGATTTTGTCAAAGGTGCGATCGAGGGCCTTCTCCCCTCTGCTGCACTTGTGGCTCTGATGTCGCTCGTTCCGATCATCTGTCGAAGTGAGTATTATCCTGCTATCAGTGTGTCAAAATTGCATTCTAACTTCTTCGAACAGTCTGTGCTCGGCGCGCTGGAGTGCCATCATTGGCCCGCGTTGAACTGTTCACCCAGAGTGCTCATTTTGTCTTTCAAGTGGTGCAAGTGTTCTTAGTGACGACCTTGACCTCTGCTGCATCTGCTGCTACAGCTCAAATTATTAAGAATCCTCTTTCAGCAAAGGATCTTCTGGCTCAGAATTTGCCCAAAGCCACCAACTTCTACATTTCCTACTTCTTGCTCCAGGGACTCAGTATGAGCTCCATGGCTCTCATCCAAATTGTCAGCGCTCTGCTGTTCAAATTCGTGACTACCTTTTTTGCCTACTCCCCGCGTCGCCTGTTCCGACGATGGGCAGAGCTCGGTAGTCTGAGCTGGGGCAACGTTTTCCCCGTTTTCACGAATATGGGTGTGATTGGTAAGAGGTCTGCACGCCTTCAAATTCGCATTAGCTAACCATCATTCAGCTTTGACCTACTCCTGTATCTCCCCCTTGATTCTGGGCTTTGCTTTCGTTGGGTTGTACCTTGTATATCAAGCGTATCGTTACAACTTCCTCTTCGTTTACGACATCAAGATCGACACCAAGGGCCTGGTTTATCCGCGCGCACTTCAACACCTGTTGACGGGTATTTACCTAGCTGAGATTTGTATGATCGGTCTATTCGCAATTAAAGCTGCCGTTGGACCTCTGATCATCATTCTGCTCTACTTGATAGCCACGGTTCTATCACATCTATCTCTCAACGAAGCCCTATCACCACTGAACACGTTCCTCCCACGCTCTCTAGATACGGAGGAAGACCTTCTACAAGAGAAGGAAGACGCCGTTGCTGAGATCAATGAGCACCGTCGGTCACGCGTCATGGCATTCTGGTCCTGGTTCCATCCGAATGTCTACAATGATTACAGTGCACTACGTCGCAAGGTGCGCAAGAATGTGGCCCCGGTCGAATACACCGAGGAAGAACTTCGCACTGCATACTTTGAGCCATGCGTCGCATCTCCACCTCCCACGCTTTGGATTCCGCGTGATCGGTGGGGCTTCAGTCGACACGAAGTCATGGAGACGAATCCGAATATTAACATAACGGATGATGGTGCCCACTTGAACGAGAAGAACAAGATTGTTTGGGATAAATATGACCCGAAACTTCCACTACGGGAGTTGAAGACTTTATATTAAAAAGTCTTGCTTTCCTTTTGCTTTCCCGGGCTTTGTTTCTGCCACGAGAATAATGATGTGACGATTAATCAGGTGGACTTTGTCTATGTTTGTACAGTACGATATCACGGCGCGATTATGTTGGCCTTTTGGATTTGCCGTCTGGCGATATTACGGGATTTGTGAAGTTAATGTTTAGATATCAGGATATTTCTCAAATAATCAATAAATAATTCCTAACACTGAAACCGTCGCATAGAGAAAGTAGAGAAAACTATACGGTCAAGGTAAAGTTAACAGCATTGACACCACCTGCAACCCGTGGATAAAACTCGAATGTGAACACAGTCGACACTCCTGCCGAGATCACGGAGCTGATCGCAGAAGAGGTTATGATCACATGGGATGAGTCCCAGTTATACTGGCTGCTGTAGGTCTTTCGTGGTACAAAAAGATTAGTAGAAATTACAGTGGATGATCTCAATGTCGAACTTACTGCTCTGGCCTGCTGCAACGGGCCTAGGTAGACTGTCCAAGTGTCTACCAAGTAAACGCCACTAGTGGTCAATGCCTTGACAGCTGCAACAGTAGGAAGACCACCCCATGTAATAGGAATGCTCAAATCAGAACCGGAGACCGAAGAAGCAACCGCAGAAGTAGACGAAAGAGTCGGCGGCTTCCACTGAACAATCTGGACAACAGGTGATGATTGTCCTCCCGAGAAAGTCAAGGTGAGATTGGCAATGACGCCCGGTGCAGTTGTCGAACTGAGTTTCTTGGACAAATAAGAAGCAGAGAAAGTAATGTTAGCGCCCGAAACAGAGTAGTCTGTGCCTGATGTCAAAGTCGAGCCTGTCGAGTCGCTAATTGAAGTAAGTGTATTCCCGTTGAAGATAAATGGAAGACTCTGCGCCACCACGCTGGTTCCATATTGATGGAAGATGTAGGCCGAGGACCACTGGGATGTCGCGGATGAATCTTCAGTGCTGTCTGGCAAGCTGTTTGCCGTGGACGCGGTAGATTTAGTGATCATCGAGATGGAATTAGGGTCGCGCCAAGTGTCTGTGTTTCGATCAAGGTGGTCTAGACCGTTGTCCCAAAGAACGCAGGCAAAGTTGAGGCCAAGAGCCGTTCGAATGAGATGGTCCGTATACTTCCAGCGGGCAGCAGGCTCAGTGTTGGTTGGTGAGGCATCGAATTCGCCGATCAGGATGGGAACATTCGTAAAGTTGTTCCGAATCAAAGTAAAGTCCGTCGTCACGGTGGCCTTATCAGTATCAGATCCCCAGATAGTCTTGCCCCTGGAAGATGTCAGCTTATAGGTCAGGTACTAATTGAACCAGCAAATTTACCATGCGCTGAAAATGAAGTCATCTGAACCACGTTAGTTCGTTTCTTCAAACCGTCAAAGATCTGGCTGTACTTACAAGGACTATAGTAGTGGAACTGAATGGCGTACGGGTTTGAGAACCCTATGGGCGCAACAAACCATTCAGAAGTCTTCACACTATCCTCACCACCACCTACAAGAGTCACAACCCTCTGGGGGTTAAAGCCACCCGCGTCATTAATGGCCTGCAGGAAGATCTTGTTGAGTTTGTTAATCTCAGCGGCATCAGTTGCAGTGTTGCATGGTGGCTCGTTAATTGGTTCAAAGGCAACGAGACTCGACTTGCAAGCCAATTTAGTTCCAACTTGATACCACATTCGATAGAACTTCTCTTCGATCATGGTCAAGTTGGCACCAGAGGCAGTCACATCGGCCCAAATCCAGGAATCTAGCTAATCGTCAACTCTCCGAACGAGGAAAATTGTATTGGGGGCGGGCTAACCGTGATGAGCATCCACAATGGCATATAGTCCCAATGAAGTGACCATGTCAACTACTTCAGAGACTCGCTCCAGCCAAGTCGGATCAATAGTCCAGTCTGGAGAGCTTCCCGTGAAGTGGTACGCATAGGTAACTGTATTTCATCAATATCTAGACAAGATCTGGTAGGACACGACGGATGACTTACCTGGGATGCGAACACTCTTGAATCCAGCCTTTTGCACAGCACTGAACGTAGAGGCTACCACGGGTGCGTTATTCCAGGAACCTTCATTTGGCGTTGCGTCGAGGGTATTTCCCAAATTCCAACCGGGATGAAGCTTCGCAACGAAATCAGATGCCGAGATCGCACTGAATGTCCCAGTGCAGGTGGCAGCTCCAGTGGAAGTGGACGTTTGCGTCGCCGTCTGAGCAGTAGTCGTAGTCTTTAGTGTTGTAGACGTGCTAGAAGTCGTAGTCGTGGTCGTAGTGGTGACGCTTGCCTTTGACGTGGTTGTTGTGCTAGTAGTTGCTGTTCCTGGAATACACTGATAGTACCCTGTGAAATTGTGAGATGAGCCCATGTGTTTTCCTTTCGGGATAGTCTTACAAGGATTCTGCGAGGCGCAGTAAAAGCCCGATGTGCACGTCGTGCTTCCCGAGTAGCCATTACCACCACCTATATTCCAATTAGTCGCTGATTCAGTTGCCCAACCCGAATAGAAATAACCTACATTGCCCGTAGCCCCCTACCTGGGCATTGACAGACACAAATAATGCCACCAGGGCTATTACACGTGGGCTATACATAGCGAGCTATTACACAGCAGCGCAATAACTTACCTAGCAAAGAGACTTGGTCGTGGGGCGCACAAGAGCTCGCCGCATGCCGATCTGGCGTATTTATACCTAGTTCTTGTAATTGCAAAGACACGGATTTGGTTTGTATACCTCCGTCGGGTATTAGGCTAATAACAATAAGGACAAGGACTCGACTCCGCTCATCCTGAAAGACCCAATATGGGGCGCCATACTCCGGCTAGTTTAGGAGTAAAGCCAGGGGGCACTATATAGTACGAGGCGTGGTAGGGGTATATCACCAAAAGAATTAAAGTAACATAACAGTGGATATCAATTATGACCCCAGGACCCTGTCTCCGTCATGCACTGGACATCTTCACATTAGGTTCTAGGTTCTAAGGGGAAACGGCCTAACTAGGTACGAGCCAGTGGCTTGGCTCAGCATGCGACACTGGAGATGCAAAAATCCTCCAATGAGACCACGCTGGGCCCTTTCCTTCATTTCCCAATTCTGACTGAATCGCCGTGACGAAACGCCAGTATTCCCTGCAAGACACTGAGGGATTCTGCAGGGCGCTGCTATTTCCCCGCTTCTCCACTTCTTCGGGCGTTTATCTCCGTTCGCCAGGCACGTCTACGCGGAGGAGGTCCGTGTTGGTTTCTACGATGCCGTGGAGAAATAAGAAATAAAGGGATTATAGTATCAAGACATACTAATAACCCTAAGACATGGGGAAAGCCAAAATTTCGCTTCGAGTACGCTGTTCGACTATAGGTACATCTCATTGCCCATTTCTTCGTTTCATTCATTCGTTATTGCATCATCGTAGCCATGTACGAAGAGGGGAAGAAGACAGGGAAAGCATAATTGCTCGCTTGAAAATCAGCCATTCACATCATGATGCAATCTTTATTTCGGGTCCGGTCGTTACTGTACTGGTTCGTATTTAACGCCGGCTGCGAATATCGATTCCGGGAGTTTCGATTATTCGCCGTGTGGAAATCGGTCTGAATATCATCGAAAGTCGGCCTTCCAGTAGGAGGTGAATATCGCGGGCCGCTAGCACTTTGTTCGTAGGGAGGAGGAGGTGCGTTAGGATCATCAGCATCCGCATTATTGCCCTGCGGCGGCCGAGTTCTAAGGCCAGTGCTTGAGTTCCGAGCAGGTGGATGGCCCATGCGAGCTGCGGGCCCAGTCGAGCGAACCGGAACCGAGTTGCGATTAGCAGGGCCAGTACCACTTCCAGGACCAGTACCACTTCCAGGACCAGTACCACTTCCAGGACCAGTACCACTTCCAGGACCAGTACCACTTCTAGGGCCATTGTCACTATTTTGTTGACTTTCATTGCGTTCTCGCCGTTCCTCCTCCTGGAATTGAAGCGAGAGCGCGTAAGCGTAATCAGCATCACTCTGTTCTTGCGGTGACAATGGGCCTTGCGTGGGCTCATTATTAGATGGTGTATTGATGGCCGCGGCACTCGATACGCGCGGACCAGCAGGACTCGTTGGACCCGCCGAGCTGGAGGGACCGTGACCAACAGCACGGAAGTCGCCTGCCAGGAATTCCGAGTTGAACCCTGTCACATCGACCAGGGATTCCCACACAACCTCCGCATGGTTCGCGTAGCCAGCATCGGTGACCAAGGTGAAGAGCTGATGGGACTGTGGGTGCTTGTAGAGAGTAGAGAAGTGATCGTTGCGGAAGAGTATAGAGACAGATCCTGGCGCCAGACGTGTTGACAATTGCGTCAATCCGAATGGACTTAGTTGTGTCGCGTTTTCAATTTCCACGAAATTCTCAATGGCCTGGATGTCTGCCATGTTTTGTTCCTCTTCCGGGCTTAAGGATTCCCCGCGCATGATGCGATCCTCGAAATCTTGCTTGCGAAAAGGCAACAATTGGATATCCTCGTGAAACTGAGCGATCCTAGCCATAGCGGCATGTTCGGGGCTTGACCACGATGCAAGCCAGCCGTGAATCAGTGGTATACCAAATGTGCTGTATGAGCGAAGGTCTGAGGTTTGAAGAAAGGTACCAAGGGATTCCACCGTTTCCTAGTTCTGTATTAGCCTTCCGATATTGTGAGAATTGATTAAGCTGTTTTCACTTACCAAGGTCAGACGAGGATTGACATTCATGCCAGTATGTAACATTGTAAGAAATTGACTAAGTGCCTCAATATCCGGAAACTCGTCGTCTGGGCCCAGACAGGTAGTCAGCTCCTCGAACAGAGCCTCAATCAACAACCCCAGAGAAATTTGCTCGCGAGTCTTCAATGCTCTCACAATGGGTGGTTGTGCATTTGGATTTGGATCGGCGCGCAAAACGAGGGCGTTAATTAGAGCAAGCAGAGGGCAGGGTCCATTTTTGTTCTGGACTAGGATCGGCGACTGCACCAAGGTTCCCTCTCGATTAGACCAGTTAATTTGGCGAATCGAGTAAGTTTCCGCTCGCTGCGCCTGTTGCCTGGCTGCTTCACTGGGCGACAGCTTTCTGCTCGGCAACGGCGGAGCTCTCTCGTGGGTAACATTTCTTGGTGGCAGACGGGGTACTTCTCCCGTCGACGGCGATCGCGAGTCAAGCAGTGACTTTCCGCCCTTCGCTTCAATCTCCTCGAAGTACACGGATGATGTGCCTTGCTGAGATCCCATTTCCACTCCTAATGCGTCGTTCGGAATTTCCAAATCGATTAATTCATGTGAAGTTGCGGATGTCGCCGTGGAAATCATAGAGGGAGTATTGAACCCAGCATCTGAACCAAGTCTGCCCGTTGTATGTGGCGGTTGTAGTCCAAAAGAGTCATCCTCCGGACCGTCAACCACCAAAGCGGGTGCGTAGGGGTTTGATTGACCTCCCTGAATGTAAATCTCCTGGGGTGCTGATATCTTGATCGAATGCTGTGATCCCCACGGAGATGGGTCGTGGGGCGGGTCCACCGAAAGTGGACGAGTAGCTCCGCCAGTGTGAGAAGGTTCGTGATCGGCCCAGGGAGACTCCTGATGCTCTGAAGCGTCCAGTAAAGAGAGGCGGGCAGTCATAGGAATATACCCTTCAGCTAGAATCGGTCAGCATGGGCTTGCAAGAGGAGGCAAGGCGAGGCTAATCAATCGTACTTTGGCTTAGAGGGTCACTACTGGCTGATGCATGGGAATGTCGATCATTCCAATGATTGGATTCTGTTGAGTTCTGCCTCGTATCAACCGACCGTGGCTTTAGAAATGGGTTGTTTGATTGTAGCTGTACGGGAACCTCTCCAGTTGAGCCGTTGTGAGCTGGCGGAGCCGGCTGTGGTGCTTGTTGCCAGCCGTTCTCCGTCGCATATGACCCCGTTTGCAGTGCTGGCGGAATCCGTTGTCTCCTATCTTCAGTATCTGTTGGATAGGATGGGTCTGCCAGCGTGGCTGGATAGTCGTGCTTGGCCCGGTCTCCAAAGCTCTCGGTCCAGGGATTTGGCGGATGGCTTGTTGGAGAGCCGACCGGGGACCTCTGAGCTTCTTCGAGCGGCATTAGGTCAAATGCCGGGGAGGTATTGAGATCCGGAGAGTAGATAGAATCCTCGGAGGGAGCTCGATTCAGGGCCTGGCGCTGCGAAGGGGAGGATGTCGGGGGAGACGTTGGGGAGGCTGGATGAGCATTCCACTGATGAAGGTTCTCCAAACGCGGTGGGGGTGGTTTTCGAAGCACCATGAAGAAGTCTGATGATAAATTGGGGGCAGGGATCTATATTGGTATCGCTGGTAGGTAGAGATATATGTAAAGGATCAATCGTCGTGGCAATTCGAAACCCTGGAGAGGTACCAGGCAACAAGGCGCCAGAAGCTCTAGCGATGCCAAAAATAAAGACACGTGCAAGTCCCGGGCAGATCATCCATTAGACTCGGATGAAAACCGCCTTGCACGCCCGAGAAATCGACACAGAAAAGGCGGCTGAAGCACTGGGGTTGGCTGAGAAAGACCGAGCCCAGCTTTCAACCAGCCTCCCGCTCTCCGCCTTATTGGCGATGATATCACAGTGTGGCTCCTCACAGGCACCCACATTCCAGCGATCACCCATGGCCCATAGGGGCGAGCGTATTCGTATTACTGCCGACTATGGAGGCGGAATTGGAGGGTTGGAGGGATCGAGCACTGACCAAGACGTCGGGGGCCCACTGAGGTGGGGTATCGGGTTATATTGTTACCATACCATACAGATTCATTACCAGATCACGAGCTGGTCCAAGCCACGGCTTATGTAATGAGCTCAATCTCAACGGATCAACTGTTCTTCCGGCCCCTCCCCGCCTTCCAATCAAGACCACCGCTGATTGGCTCACAACCACAAAAAAAAAGTCGCCGGAGTCGCTTTTTCGGAGCTTCAACGCTGCGATTGTTCAGGTCGCTTGTTCAACCGGTCGGGTTTTGAGGCTCTCTCACCATGCATTCCTCTATTCGCCCGAACCAGTTTGCGGTCATCCAGCTGCCCTCTGATCAGACGCGCATTGTCAAGCTGGTCCCGAATACGTATGCCACCTGCTCGCAGCTTCTCCAATATGACATACAGACAAGACTAACTTTCGACCTACAGTACAGTGCAATTAGGCAGATATGGCAGCTTCGCCGCGAACCAGGTCATTGGCCGTCCTTTCTTCCTGACATTCGAGATTCTCGACGCACCCCAGAGTGATGGCTACCAGCTACGGGTGGTTCCCGCCGAAGAGCTACATGCCGAACACCTCATTGAGGAAGCTGAAGCAGATGGCGAAGGCGATGAAGGAGACTCGGGTGCAGGCACACCCATGCGCACAAACCGTACCATTGTCGATGACGCCTCGACCCAAAAATTGACGACTCAGGAGATCGAGGAGTTGAAGAAGGAGGCCAGTGGGGCGGGCAAGGACATTGTCGCAAAGATTCTCGAGTCGCACGCCAACCTGGATAAGAAGACAGCGTTCTCACTTGCCAAATATACGTTGCGCAAGCGCAAGAAGTACATTCGCAGGTTCACGGTTCTGCCGTTGGACGTCAGCTTTCTCGCCAACTACTTCCTCGACCAACGAGATGCACAGCGAACGATGGAATTGCGGGATGAGCATGTGGGCCTGCTCGGCTGCTTAGGCAATGTGCATCATGGTGGGGAGTCAACTTTAGATGCGATTCCTACGATCAAGCCCAATGGTCGGTACTTCGTAGTCGACGAAACAGGTGGTCTTGTCGTCGCTGCAATGGCCGAGCGGATGGGAATTCTCTACCCTGAAGACGATGATGACGAACTAGAGTCGACCGACGGTGCGCAAGAAGAGAATACAGAGAAAAAGTCTGCAGCCTCAACGCCCCGGCGTAAACGCCCTCGGCCCATGTCTGCGTCTGGAAACACAATCACCGTCATCCATGCCTACTCGCAACCAAACTTGTCATTGCTGAAATACTTTGGCTACGACATCAACACTCCCGATGAATCGCATCCTCTTCACACCCATCTCAAGACCATGTCATGGTTGCAGCTTGTGGATCCCTCAGCCGACCCCATCCTTTCCAACGAACCTCCTGCTTTATCCGCAGAAGAGATCGCCGAATTGAAGGCCAGCAAACGCACTGCTTATTACTTCAAGCGTAACCGCTGGGAAAAGTTCCGTGCCGTCACAGATGAAGCTCGTGCGGGCGGCTTTGACGGTCTAATCGCTGCTACACTGCTGGAGCCCGCTGGCATCCTGAAGCACGCTGTTCCGCTCCTCTCCGGATCTGCCGCAGTTGCAATTTACTCTCCCACCATTGAACCTCTCACCGAGCTCATGGATCTATATTCAACTGCCCGCCGCACGGCATTCATCAATCGCAAACGGGACCTCGAGATGCAGAAGGCCCCAGGGGAGAACGTGGACCTGGCCCCGCTCTTCGAGGAGTTCCCTCTCGATCCTACCCGACTCTTGCCCCCAACACTACACACCACCCGTGTTCGTGTCTGGCAAGTCCTGCCCGGTCGAACACATCCCCTCATGACCGGACGTGGAGGAGCAGAGGGCTACCTCTTCCACGGTGTCCATGTCATCCCCGCCGAGGCGAGTATTCAGGCTGCGGGCACATTCCGAAAGAAGCGCAAGGTAGAAACCACCTCGACACCTGTTAGTGATCGAGATGTGGAGATGACGAGTTAAATACTAGCATTGGGTAGGCGCTCAAATGTGTACGAATATAATGATTCATTGAATGTTGGCCCCTGAATATATTTCCCGTGCATCATCTGAGACGGCACTTACAGATCTAGAAGTTAACAGTGGCGAATCTACCATGGCAGTTGAGCTGGAGATCGGATAGCTTCTGGGAGATTGGTAGTTGGACCTGGCAAAGAAGACTAGTGAAGGGAGAATGGCTGCTTGGGAATCGGCACCAGCAGCTACAAGGGATCGCAACACGATGACGCCGCGTAGTCAAAAAAGATCGATTGATGCGCTGAATTTCATGAAACAATATACAACCACTCTGCCACTCTACAGGCTCTTTCCCATGAACTTTCTCTTTGTAAAGCTAAGCCAAAACTGTGGAAATGTTAGTAAGATCTCGAACAGGAACCCTTATTGTTGCCTGGAACCTACCTTGGACGGTCCCTCTCCACCGGGGTATAATCTAGCGTGTAGCCGGGCGGCGATCTCCTGTCGAACCTGCGAGATGTATCTATTCAGATTGATCAGCGACTGATTGGAGTGTATATGGTTCAAGGGGACCATTGGTTCACGTACGCCCGCAGGCTCTCTGCATCCTGGCGGTCGCGTGGGGGCTCGAAGGCCTGGTTCAGCGGGAAAGACACATCGCCAGGGATGGCAAAGCTGTCCAGGGCGGCATTGATCAGAGCCTAATTCACTCGCATGTCAGTGATAGCTCCAATGCTTGATGCGACCAGAGCTTCCAGCATCTACCTTCTCAGCCTCCCGGGCATTCATCGTAGGCTTGACCTTGCCGAGACACTCGCTGATGAAGAGGGTTCCATAAATGAGCATCCGGTCGGCGGGGCCATTGATTTCAAAGTTGCGGAACAGCACATTTGCGCGGAAGAGGGACAGGATCTCATCGACACAATCGTAGGATTCGCTCTCGGGGGTGACGTCCATATCGAGGGTATTGGGGGGTAGGGCGGGCAGAGTGTATGCGGGACCACGAGTCCGAGTGCGCAGAGGCAGAATAGGGAAGTTCCCTATATCGTAGATTGTCAATTCATATTGCTCCGCGGATGTTGTTGAGTGTCGCATGGAGGGGACAGCTGTCGGCGGGGCAGCGTACCTATCACGGGGACATCGCGGTCCTCTAGGAAGATGGAGTGATATGCCTGAATTGGGGAGTTAGTACTGGATCGAGTAAAGAGACATTATACCAAAAAGTCGTCCGATCTTACCGGCATGGTGGATGGTTGACAAAGGGATTGCCAGGGAGAGTTGCGAAGCAGAGTGATGTTGCGGAGTCGGCAGGCGGTGCAGGCGGTACAGTTAGGCAGTGAGATGTCATCGGCTCCAGCTCTCTTCTCCCCTTGATTTTCCGCCCCGAGCTCCTCTTTACGCGCGGAACGCGTCAAGCTTCACTTTTCGCGATCTGCTTTACCAACTCACTTCACCACCCACCACATCGCGTTCATATTAGCATCTGCTCACAACATTTACAATGTCCGACTACGAAGATGAAATGGACGTGGATGCGCCCTCCAAGGACGTCCAGTTCAGCTCAGAGAATGCCAGTGGGAAAAAGAGGACGGCGGCGGACCTGCCCATTCAAGCTCAAGACAACCTTCCCTGGTACGACATCTTCATCACGGTGGAAGTACTGTCTATTAAGAATCTCTGGTAGGGTCGAGAAGTACCGCCCAAACACTCTAGATGATGTCTCTGGTCACCAAGACATCCTAGCCACCATCAACAAATTTGTTGAGAAGAACGTACGTACTATTCGGACGAATTGGCGAGACAAATCCTCACAAGATGCCAGCGCCTACCTCACCTACTCCTCTACGGTCCCCCTGGAACCGGCAAGACATCGACCATCCTCGCTCTCGCCCGACGGATATATGGCACAAAGAACATGCGACAGATGGTGCTAGAACTCAATGCTAGTGACGACCGTGGCATTGATGTTGTCCGAGAACAGATCAAGACTTTCGCCAGTATGGATTCACATAGGGAACGGAGTGATCATCTTTTGTGGAGAGAATACTGATTCAGTCTTCGTGCAGGCACAAAACAAATCTTCTCCATGGCCCCAGCAGCAACAGAAGGCAGTTCTGCTCTCGCCGGCTTCAAGTTGATCATCCTCGACGAGGCTGATGCCATGACATCCACAGCACAGATGGCCCTGCGCCGCATCATGGAGAAATACACGGCGAACACGCGTTTCTGCATCATTGCCAACTACACACACAAGCTCTCTCCCGCACTCCTATCACGATGTACCCGATTCCGGTTCAGTCCACTGAAGGAAGCCGACATCCGAGTGTTGGTGGACCAAGTGATTGAGAAAGAGAATGTTCACATCCAGCCTGATGCAGTGGACAGCCTAGTGCGACTTAGCAAGGGCGATATGCGAAGGGCGCTAAACGTCCTTCAAGCCTGCCATGCCAGCAGTGGGTCTTCCTTCTCCGCGGGACGCGGAAATAATTGCTTGACTTCTGCCACACCCGGAACTTTTCCTTCTTATCAGATGAACTAACTGATGGCCCTAGGTATACCCTTGCCCATGCGCGACGCACCAAATGCGCCCCTACCCGAACCCGAAATGATCACCAACGCCACAATCTATGACTGTATTGCGGCACCCCACCCGGCCGACATTCAAGAAATCATGAAGACGATTCTCTCTACTAGCGACGTGACCTCTTGCCTCAATACCGTGAACACACTCAAGTCCAGCAAAGGGCTAGCGTTGGCGGATATTCTGTCCGCTTTAGCGGATCAACTACAGCGGCTTGAGGTGCCGGCGCAGACACGCATCACTTGGTTGGAGGGGCTAGCGGAAATTGAGTGGCGGTTATCCGGAGGTGGATCTGAAACCGTTCAGACCGGCGGACTGGTGGGCGTCGTAAGGAATGGCTGCGAGTTGATGGGCGATAAGGGCATTGCCATGGCATGAACTGGATGAACATCCCGTGAATAATACGGAACTCGGCAAATGAAATGAGCTCGATTGAAATTTCCTCATTAACTATGAACCTAAGACGCGTAATGGATTGTATTCATTTAGCATCAAGGATTACTAAAAACATCCATGGACCAATAGTGGATTTTTGATCAGATAGTTAGGCTTATGATTAGGCTCGTAGGCTGTGGAGACTGCAGTATGTTTCTCCCGCTCCTCCAGGGCTGTAGTTTTGACTAACATTAATCAATCAGTGCAGAAAGGCATGCCGATGCGATGATCCTTCGCTTCTCGCCGTCAGCGATTGAAAGAATTTTGGACGATTATGGTAAGCCTTGCCTGGGCCAGCCCTAATTGGGTTAAGAGAGTAGCGGGATGTCCCAACTTGTATCCATAAACGAAAAAATAATAATAATAATTCCTGCACTCTGCAGCGAAGTGGCTGGAAACGCCTTATCAGTGATGGACTTTATGCCGAGACTAGTTAGTAGTAGTAAGTTAGTAACTGTGACTTTTGTTCTCATCGAACGGGGTCTTTTCCAGGGTTGCTGGACTACTCCACCACCAGTCAACCATCTCCACTATTTTTCCCTCCTCGCACTCTTTCTCGTCCACTCTCATCCCATTATCATCCTGCTCTCACCCACTTTTTCCCGCTGTCTTATCGTCTGGGGTCGAGTCCGCGCTTTCTCATTAGCTAATTGAGCTTGGTGTGCCATTTCCTCGGACTTGGGCCTCCGCGCCCTACAGCCTCTGAGCCTACAGGAGCCTCGATATTTTGCTCACGATGCATGTGTGCTTGATTCGGTGAAATTATCGGGATTCGGGAGCCTCCGTGCACGGCCAGCCCCCAAGAAATGAGTCGATTGGGTCGCCCGAAATCGCTACCTATACGACCCCGCAACATACTGTACAAAGTAAGTAACTTAACAAACTAGTTAGTTCATGCCCGGAGCCGGTCTGGTTCGGTGGGAGAAATTGCTCGACTGACCCGCTCCCAGTTTCCACCCAACTCTTGTCTCCGAGGATCAGCACGGTCCAACATAAGTAGTCGTGCGTGCCCTGCTGTGTTTGATGAAGGGTTCAGGTTGCATTTTTTTGGATCATATCTTTTCTCTTTACTCTGCTACTGCTGCTCGGCTGTTGCGTCAGGAATTGCCTTCATCATGCGCTCGTCCATTCAATCCGGCCTCCTGCTGGCCGCCTCTCTATCGACCTCCATGGTCGAGGCAGAGCGCGTTGTCGGCGCATACATCTTTGCTCGCCACGGTGATCGAACTGCCAAGGTTCTCGGTAACGCTCAATTGACTGATCTGGGCTATAATGAGGTCTATGATGCCGGCCATTTCTACAATGAGCGGTATATCCTCGCTAGTTCGGACAAGCAGATCGAAGGCATCAGCCCTCTGATTGTCAACGCCCAGCAGATCAGTGCCAGCTCCCCAGCCGATGCTGTTTTGCAAAACTCAGCCACTGGCTTCCTCCAAGGCGTGTATCCCCCAGCGGGTAGCAGTGCCAACCAGACCCTGGCCAACTCGACTACCGTCGTGTCGCCCTTGGCGGGCTACCAGCTGATCCAGGTCACCTCCACATCTTCCAGTAACAGCAATGAGGGATCTACCTGGCTACAGGGCTCAAGTGACTGCCAAAAGGGCACCGTCAGCAGCAACAACTACTACACATCGGCCTCTTACAACTCGATGCTGAAGTCCACCAAGGACTTCTACCAGTCGCTGTCGCCCATGCTGAACTCGACTTTCACTTCGTCGCAGATGACCTTCAAGAATGCCTACTCGATCTTTGACTACCTGAATGTGGGCCAGATCCACAACTCTACCGATGATTATCCCGCCCTCAAGGGCCTGACGGCTGAGATCTACACCCAGCTGCTCCAGCTGGCGAACAACCAGCAGTACAACCTGGCGTTCAACGAATCCGACACTGTCCGGGCCATCGATGGCGCTGTGCTGGCTGGTAAAATCCTCTCCAGCCTCAACGATACCATTGCCACTAGCGGCAAGTCCAAGCTCTCCGTCTCCTTCGGTTCCTACGGAACTATGTTGGCGTTCTTCGGACTGATGCAGCTGCCCGCTGCCTCGGTCAACTTCACCGGTCTCCCCGACTATGCTTCCTCGATGGTCTTCGAGCTCGTGACCAATGCTACTGGCACGGGCATGCCCGCCGAGAGCGATCTCAGCGTGCGCTTCATGTTCCACAATGGCACTATGACCGGCGCTGACGAGCCCACCGTCTACCCCCTATTTGGCCAGTCGAACGATCTCCTTTCCTGGTCTGACTTCAAGACTAGCATTGAGAAGGTTGCCGTTACTTCTGATGCCCAGTGGTGCGACCTGTGTGGCAACACCGATGGAAAGTGCGGCTCCACTACTAGCAGCACCACCTCCTCCGACTCTTCCAGCGCGTCTGCCTCCAGTTCTGGTGGCATGTCGAAGGCTGTCGCTGGGGTGATTGGTGCCATGGTGACTCTGGCTGTTATTCTTGGCCTGCAAGCCCTCTTCTTCCTTGTTGGTGGGTTCCGCATCTCCAAACGGAGCAAGGCTAGTCCTGAGCTGGTTACCTCAGACAGTGCTTCCGTGGAGCAGAAGTAAAAAGATCTACGGGATGAAATACACTCCATAGTATCTTTCTTGTCACGTCTACTGGTATTTTTACTATTCGAATCTGAGATGCGTTACGACTCAATGCTTGCTAGATAGGATTCATAATACTCGATATCGATCTATTTTATACCCTTCTAACTCGTAACTCAGAGAAGATCAGATTGTCTAGGCCTATACAAAGATTAGCCCTAATCTGATAAAGTATAAACTCTCAAACGACCAATCAATCATGACCTTAACGATGTATTTACGAACGACCATCCCGCAAATTCACCGCCTTTTTATTTCTCCCACCAAACTGTCCCGCTTCTGTCCGTCTTTTCCGCCTTTTCCCCTTTTCCCCCTATTTCCCCCCTCCCCCACACAACCACTAACATTATTGATTATCCCGCCATGCCGCGTCAACAGATCAACCTCGAGCCCTATCGGGACGAGATTATTACGCTGTTTCAACACGGCATCAGTAGCGACTCCATCAGCCGCACCCTCGAGAGCCGATATAACATCCAGGTCAAAGAACGGACCATTCAGTCGCGGCTACGCAAGTGGGGTATCCGCAAACGCAGCCGCACCACAACTGCGGATGAGGTGCTCCATGCACGGATCAAAGTGCTCTTCATGCAAGATAGGCTGACCGACAAGGCAATGCTGAAGCTACTGCGACAAGATGGTTATGACATCTCGGAGCGAACGCTTCGTCGGCTACGGTTTCAACTGGGCCTTCATGCGAGGGCTTCCACCTTTGAACAGGAACGGGGACTTGGGTCGTGCCCAGCTCCTTTGCCCATGGTCATGTCAGTCCCGGTGCTTGCAGCTAAAGATGGTCAAGGGCCTTGGCCTGCTCCTTTGCCGGAGCCCATTCGAGAGTGACGATGCCTTGCATCTGATCGTGATCATGGCTCCCCCTCCCCGTATGGCCATGGTGCTTCCTTGCCCCGTGAAATCATCAGCGACTACTTCCCATATGCGACTCTTCTGCGCCAAAAATTCTCTTCGGTTTTATTAGAGTCTTCTTCCCTATGCGACAACCCAAGGACTCCCTCCACTGGATTGCCTATTGTAAGTTCTATGCTGCTGGCTCAGCACAGGCCTTCGAGGCTTGAAAAACACCCACCATGCGCCATCCTTTTTTTACAGTCATCATCGACATCATCCATTGTATGGTCAGCCCCCTGCTGAAGTTGATTGATTGTCGTTTATGGTGGCATCGCTCATCAGTTCCTCGCTTACCGCTTCTCGGTGGACAGGCAGTGGACCTTCAACGCCCTCATGACGAAACGCACATCTTCAACATGCTGCCCCATCCTAGACATCATATTACACCATACCCCTTGCAACAGACCGCTCGCGACACACATAGACAGTTTGATCATTCCGGACACCATGTGACTTGAAAATGGCCTCCGCCCGACCTTGAGATGCCTACATTATGCCGAAAGCGACAGTTCTACCAAGCGACACTGGACCCCAATGGATATTTGAACATAGAAACCCCCTTCCTGGATGTATACTTTGTATTCTTGTACATATTCTGCCCTTTGTTGGCTCAAAAATGCATATACTTCAGCCCTGGCGGTGACTCCCAATCGGGACAGTTAACAAGTCACGTGCCCATGACGTCCACTTTTCTCGGAGCTCCCCAATCGCCCGGAGAAACATTGACTTCCTCTTAAACGTCGTCGAAGCGTTGACGGGCCGTGGATCGGCCGCATATCCTTTCCTCCCTTCCCCTTCCACCATGTCCACTCAATACGCCAGCGAGCCCAACCCCACGGCATCGGCCACATTGCACACGACCGTCGGCCCAATCCATATCGCTCTATTCGCCAACCAGGCTCCTCTCACCTGCAAGAACTTCCTCCAGCACTGCAAGGACAACTACTATGCCGGGACGATCTTCCATCGCATTGCGCCGGACTTTGTGATCCAGGGTGGTGACCCTACGGGCACTGGATCTGGCGGTACATCCATCTACGAGTATCCCGAGTTCGAGTATGACCCCGAAGCGCGCGATCCGAACGAGCGCGTCGTCCTGCGAGATGAGATTCACAGTCGACTGCGATTTAACCGGCGTGGGCAGGTGGGCATGGCGAAGAGTGAGGATGGATCGTACGGGAGTCAATTCTTTATTACGCTCGGTAATACCGAGCGCGAATTGAGTGGGCAGTGTACACTCTTTGGACGCTTGGAGGGGGACAGCATTTTCAATGTGCTGAAGATTGCTGATGCAGAGCGCGTGGAGGGTACCGAACGGCCTGTGTATCCGGTGAAAGTGACATCTTGTGAAGTGGGAGAGCTAGGACCCTTGGCTGGTAAATTGAAGGATCGCAAGGTCATCTCAACCACAGCAGGTGGAGCCGAGAAGCAAGCGCCCAAGAAGAAAAAGAAGGCCGCCCAAGGAAAGGTCTTGCTGAGCTTTGGTGACGATGAAGGCGACGAAGGGATGCCCATCCGGCCCGCGAAGCCCAAGTTCAACACCAAACTAGTCACGGATGTACCTGGTTTAAAGGCGGATGCGCCACCAGAGACGAAACCCCGAGCTACAGAGTCAGCGCCACGCAAACGACCACGATCTCCATCTCCAAAACGCCCTGCCTCGCCAGAGCGCAAACAACGACGTAAAACACCAGACCCTCAGACACAATTACCCCTACGAGATCCCGAATCACCCTCTCGCTCTCCAACACCAGGATCCCCACCAGTCAAGGAGTCAAAACTATCCCGGACCAATGCCGAGATCGCCTCGTTGAAGGCCTCCATGCGGCGAAATGTCGACCTTGGCCCAGCCTATACAGGCCGCAAAAAATCCGCCCTAGAAGCAATGATCCCCGAAACCGCCACACGCGGTCGCAAGCGCCCAGCACCAGGATCTACAAATGGTGCAGCAGGCCTATCCAGCCCCAAAAATTCCGCCCTAGACATGTTCAACGCCTTCAAAGCCAAACTCGAAGGCAGCACCTCCACCAGGCAATCCTCCATCTTAACTCAAAATGACCAACACACCTCCAAAGAAAAAGGCAAATCCCGACCCTCAGAACCAGAAGACGAAGAAGCCCAACTCTGCGACCTCCATTTCATCGCAAACTGTCAATCCTGTCAATCCTGGGACGATCCCGACACAGCCGCAAATGAAGACGAAGACCTTCACGACGAAGGCTGGCTCAGTCATACGTTACGCTTTGGCAAGGATACGCTAGGCAAGGATTTGAATTGGAAGAAAGAACATCAGGATGCTGATTCATTGATGGTTATTGATCCGCGTGAGAAGGAGAGGGATTTGGGTGGGCCTAGTGGGAGTGGACGGAAACGAGGGCTTCAGAGGGATCGGGAGAGGGAACGGAAGAGGGAGAGAGCGGGGGAGAGGGAGTGGGATCGTGAGGGGAAACAGAAATAGGAGGGGAAGATAGAAAAGAAAAGTTGGAAAGATATTACGAGCTGGAAGGGAAAGGTGATTGGGACATATGTGCTGAAGCGTTGACTACTACAATCGTGTATCTTTACGAAAGAAAAGTCGTTCAGCTCTACAAGATCTATGAAAGAAGCAAACATACAGTACAGTTCTCTAACAACCAAGTCTTATTCAGATTCAGACCTCAATTGAAAGGACTCGTCATGATATCATTAGAAATGATTCCTTACAGACAAGCTAAAAAACCACCCAAAAATCTGCCCCCAAAGAAGCAGAGCCCTATGCCTATGAACAAATGAACGCCATGTTTTTTTCTCCTGGGGTATTCCATAAGCTCTTCCCTCTCTTGTTCTCCTCCAAAGAGGTCATAAGCTTCATTGCAAAGCTCCATCGAAATGAGCAGATCATGCCTTTCGGCGGCGCTTGACAGCACTGCCACCATCTTCGGGTTCGACAGAAGGATCCTCGGGGCCGGCAGGGCTGGTAGCCTCGCTATCGGTCAGTTGCTCAACAACCCGGCCAGAGTCAAGATGTCCAGATCCTGCATCCGCTCCGTAACCAGTGCCATCGAAGCCATAGTTGTATGAGGTGTGATTCGCTGCCTGGTTGCTGTTGAAGAGATCGTCATCGCCTGGGATCTCGCCAAAGTCGAGAAGGGCGCTGGAGTCGCCAGCATCTGGTTCAGTGGAGGCAATGGCATCATGTGCATGGGAACCGGTTCCAAAATCAATGCCAGAATGATCATGCTTCTGGTCCGGGATCTCAGTGAAGTAATCGTTATTGAAAATCTGATCAAGGTCAATTGTAGGCGGGGCATTCGAGTCGTTATCCAACCCCGGGATAGTACCGGAGGGACTCAAGGGTTGGAGAAGGTTTGTCAGGTTCTGGACGGAACGGTCCTGCTCAGCTTGCAATTTGACCAGGCTGTCGATCTCCTGTCGAGTATTGGAAAGGCGATTCGAGTAGTCTTGCGGCATTGGCGGGGGATTTGGCATGACAAGAGCATTGTTCCCCACGGCCGAACCAGTGTGGTGGCCGGTGTCATTAGCCATCAGTCGAAGCATGTCGGCGCGAACTCCAGGAGTAAGCGGACCGCTGCCCCCTCGCTCAAGCGAAGAAAGTACATCGGGGAATTGAGAAAAGGCGTTTTGGCTGGCGTTGCGCGCATTGGAATTCTGGATCACAGACATGATATCCTTCTGTGGGAATTTGTCGTCCGGCAACTGTCCTGCAGAAACATTGGTAGGACCTTGTCTGGGGCTGCTATCCAGCACCTCCTCCACATGTCCTTGCTGTGTAGCACTTGGCTGACGAGTTTGACTGCGGGATCGAGTATCATAGGCCCCGCTAGCAGCAGGCGAAAGAGTAGTAGCCCGGTTGGCGTCGTTCACAGAAGGCGGAGCCCTGAGCAGCAATGGCTGCTTCTTCATTGTCCGTTGACCAGTTGGGCTGGTCATCGAGGCCAGTGGGCTGAACGAGAAGTCCTCGCCCATATCAACGATGCCGCCTTGGTGGTCACCCGAGATGGCTCCAGCAAAGGTGTTGGCAAGATTCTGAGATCCATCCTGACCTTGCAAGCTGCGGTTGTACACAGTTGCTAGGAAAGTGAGAATGGCGTTGATCGAGTTTTCATGTCGGGTGTGTTGGTCTTGGAAGGTGGCGGCCTGCGCGGATAGCTGCTCATGCTCACGGCGCAAACTGGCAATGTGACTCGAGATGACCGATTGCTGGTGACGAATGGCCTTCAATTGCTGAACAACTCCGTCAAGCTGCTCCTTGGGCATTTCTGAATCAGTCAGAAGGGACAAGGGGCGTGGTCGTGCACGGTCTTCGCGAGAACCAGAAGCGCCATCTTCTGGATAGTCGTCAAACTCATTGTCATCCGCATCTTCACTCTTAACACGTGCACCACCCTTGCTTCCCTTGCTTGCATGGCCGGCTGCGTTCTTGGGTTTCGAGATCAACCAAAGCAGCTCTGGGTGGCCTCGTTTGAAGTAAGGATTGGAATATTCAGAGGGACTTTTGTTCTTGCGCTCACTGGCGCGCATAGAATTGTCAGACAATCCCACTTTCTTGTGGAAACCGTACATGTTCAACTGTCGGACGAAAGAGGCGTAGTTGTTGTGCTTGAAGAGTTCTGGGATCAAACGCCGCGCAAACTCATCTTCATCCAAGACAATGAATGAATTGCCATCATCGGACCATCGGATGAGTTCGGTGTTTTTGGATTCATCAAGGAAACTGTAGCGCAAAATTGTTAGCATTCATCTTGAACTTCAGATTGTCAAAGTTTCAATATACCTGCTCAGCTTTTGCACAAAGGGAGGAATCTGCTTCCTCTTCGCTTGCGCCTCTTTCTTGGCAGTCCGAGCCCGATTGTAGAGTTCTTCAATTGATTCTCCCCAGGCGCCCTCTCCGGTGCCTGCACCAGCAGCATTCTCCGCAAAGGTTGTAGGTTGCTCGTAGCCACGATTCCGGCTAACCAGCTGGTTGGGCGGCTGTCGGCGGGTCAACTGGTTTGAGTTAGAGGCCGCGGGGCCAGTCAGGTCTTGAGTTGGAGCATATGTGGCGATGTTATAGGCGGACGGATCAACAAAGGAGGTATTGACGACATTCGCAGGAGGGTTTTGGCCCCATTGTAGGAACTGGTCGTTGGAAAGTTGCGAATTGGGATTGGGATTCTGGAAGTTCGGAACAGCACCCAGCTGAGGATGCACCGCCGGGGTGGTGCCCGGGGCAGGCCTCTTGCGAGTGATTCCTTGAGAATTCATGATGGTATGAAGTCAATCAAGGTTGTAGAGGACGGGGTATGGTGGAGGTGGGGTGCAGGGTATCGTGCCAGGGAGAGGTCGAATAAATATGTGATCCCGTCAAGTGTAATGCACCCAAAGTCGCAGGCAGCGGTAGGCAGGCGTAAACCAGGTAGGAAGGCTCCAATGGCGATAGCGCAGCCTTGGTCATCCGATGTTGGGATCGCGTATCAAAAAAAAAAATAAGTTGGGACCACAGACGAGTCGGAGCAAACGAGTCAGATCAGATAAGACAGGTTATATGACACGACAGGTCGCGTATTCAATGCGACGTAACGTAAGAATTAGGCGCGACGGTCGCGGGCTAGTGGTGGCTAGAAGGTGACGGTGGGGGGAAACAGGTGCACCGTGATGGCGATCCCAGAATCGGCCGGTGGTGAGGCCACAATCAGCGTAGGCAAAAATCCAACATTCAGACCGTTTATGAAGGCAGCACTTGTGGAATGTACCAGGCCGGTGGACAAGCGTCCAGACCCGAGGATGCGTGATACGACGCGACCAGAACAAATGGAATGGGAGCGAGGCGAACGAGAAAACTGGAGAATCTGCGCTGGTGACGATGAGGTCAATTCGAAGCGGAGCACCGCCTGGCCGGCTGACTCAGCACGGGCCGTCAACTGGCCGACTCCAGCCAGAGAAGCTTCATACATCATGAGTTACACGAATTTTTGCACTGAATCTAGTAAATAATTGTGTCAATAGACAAAGCACATTATAGTGCCTCTGCCTTTGATTTCTCTCATTTCTCTCTTTGTGCAGACCTGGAAATTACACTGATCAGTGGGAATCTCCAACCATCGCCTGGAATCCCTCGAGCAGCTGCTGCCACTGGTCTGGGTGCATCTTGATAAACTCTTCCACGGCAAGTGGAGCAGCCAGATCCTCCTTCATACGGCCCTCATTCTTGGTCCCATTCAGCACGGCGATATCTCCCAATCCCATCACAAGGGTGTACAACGCTGCCGCAGGACTAATCTGAGCTTGAGTGGCAAGTTGCTGAACTGGTTCAGACCGCACCAGATCCGGGTTGGCCGTCAAGGTCCAGAAGCTTTGATAGATGATCTGATTCTTACGGCAGAAGAGCCGTAAGTCGGTGTCGAATAGTGTATCCTCGTAGAACCGATTCTGCACCACGGCCGGTTTGACCTTCACCTCGGGGGCTGTAAACAATGCACGAAGCACGGGTAGAGAGCAGTTGGAGATACCCAGATTGCGAATGCGATGAGGCACGTAAGTCTCCAAGGCCAGCCAGGCCTCTAATGTCTGTTCAATGGTCCGCAGTGGAGAGTGAATCACGACCGTATCAATATACGCATCATCTGCAGTCTTTGGATCCTCGGAAGGACGAAGATTATGCAGTGAGGACTTGATGGAGGCATGGACTTGATCGGTCACCGAGGCCTTTGGATCATATGGCATGTTATCTGGATCCTGTGCTGCGATGGGGCTAAATTTAGTTTGCACCTACATCGTTTGTTAGTCATGTCCAAGAAATCGCAGTCAGTTAACCTTGGCCCTGTTGATTCCTACTTACATAGAGGTCCTCCCGGCGGACAACCCCATCCGCAATCGCCTTGCGGATTCCATCACCGACTAGATGTTCTTGGTAGTGACGAGGCTGTGCTGCAGTGTCGATGGCGCGGAACCCGGCGCTGACCGCAGTGTAGGCCAAGTCGGCTGTCCGGTCCTTCTTCCAGGCTGTTCCGTAGAGAAACACTGGAAGAACGGTGGGTGTGGAGTCTCCAACAGGGCGCAGACAATATTTCTCCCACATTTTTCCGACTGCTCTGGCCATGTTGTGATGGGTGATAAGGTTTTCCTGGAATGTCTCGATTCTTCTGCCAAGATGTTACCAGTGATTGTTGGCAGTCGAGTCTATCTTTAACTTGGATGCTGTCATGGATGGCGGGGTCGGGTTCTTACTAAGTGGCTATCGCCCCTAGTTAACTAACTAACTACCTACTTAACTACAGAAGTAAACAACATCAACAACCTTTTGATATCGCACCAATCTAATGAATTTACAATTATGGTCCGGAGCTGAGTACGACTAGATAAATGGAGATCCTCATCATCACCAGACATGAGTTATGCCGGGTACTTCGTTCCATAGGCTAGGTACCCAGGTAGCTAGTTATTTCCACTTCTAGACCACGACCCTGGAGAGAAAGAGATGGATGGTTTGTATACACCTCCCTTGTTCTTAGATGAATATCTTCGGGCATCGTTCTTGGCAGACAAGTTGTTCTCTGGGTGTTTGGATTCTTTGAAATCTTGGAGATTAGATTCTGATAGACACTTTATTCAAATTGTCTACCTGAGAGTGTCCGGGGGTATATGTAGATTGAGAAATTAAGATCCAAGCATACCTAGCTACAGAGCTGGAATCGACCGTATAGTCATCGAAGCTTTGCAAAGTAACAAGCAAATATTGCTTTTCTCTCCAGTCTCCGCATTAACAGGTGAGCTCCCAGTCTCCAACTTCACAACTGCTTGGCGAATTCTTGGCCGATTCACAAATCAACCAGGCAAAGGCTTTTCCTTCAAGGAGATTGGCTCTACTCCTCGTCGATTGGTGGAGATTATTCCTGCCGATGAGTTTCGGTTCTATATTGATCCTCAGGGTCTGCATTTTACCCGGGGGGCTCAGCAGCTCAATTACCCAACTTTGATACTATCTGTCGGCAACATGCGATGATCGAGAAAACAAAGCAAACTTCAAGATGCCTGGATCGGCAATATCCAACGGTAACTTCATTTATAGAAACATCAGGGTCTGGAGTGTGAAAGCAAACTTATAAAGAGAGCTTCAATTCCGGTCTAGAAACGATCATACCAACAGCTTCATCGATAAATTCAAACAATCTTCAAGTTTCAAACTCTTTCCAACTTCGCAATTCAATCATCATGCGTGCCCAACAGCTCCTCGCTCTCGCCGGTCTCATCCTCGCCAGCAACGTCGCAATCGCCGCCAAGGTGGAACAAGACGATGTTCCAACCCGCTGCTAGGATGCTTGTGGCTCAGTAGTCGGAGTCTCTCGACGCTGTGATAACCAGCACGACAACGACTCAGCCGAATTGCAGTGCATCTGCAATTGGGAAGCAGCCAAAACACAGATTCCTCTTTGTGCAGCCTGTATTACCCAGTATGGACCCTGGAACCATGACCATGACCACGATGATGATCACGATGACGGCGATGACAATGGTAAGAACTGTTTTATACCTTGTCTATCTTAAAATATCAGTACACTAATGCAAGTCTACAGAAGCCATTGACCTCGTCCGCTCTTGCAGATTCAACATGACTACCTCTAACGCTGCTGCTGCCACCACACCCAGTGCCACGGCCACCGGTACTACTGATCCCGCAGCAGCGAGTGCTACCACTACGGCAAGCGCTGGATCAAACTCCAGCACTGGCACTGGCTCTACTGGCAGCTCGTCTCAAACCTCGACCGGATCTACTGGCGGTGCTGCCACTGCCACTCTGAGCCCTGGTGCGGCGGCGGGCATGGCTGCCCCAGGTGTTGTCTCTCGACTTGGAGTCGCTGGTCTCATGCCTCTTGCTTGGCTGTAGATGACAGACCACGGGCTCGCTTGATTAGCGGCTCGACATGATATAAACGAGAATAGAACATGGCGATATGAAATGCTTGGACAGATAGTTGTTGGGATCTCATTACGAATTATGCGGATCTAGTATTGGTTTCTTGAGTTTTATCAGTGTTTATCAATTGATGACGTTCCTGCTTTTGAGAGTTGTGCGGTATTACGACCTGCATGTCCAGCAGTGGAGGCAGTTTCTTCCTTAGACCTATGGTAGATGGCCGGCCAAGATCGCATAAATTCTCCACCGGGTACGGCGAAGAGCAATTCTTTACCCAGTACCAACCTGAATCTACTTTGAAAAAGCCGCAAGACCATGCATACTATCTAGGCGCGCCATAATATCTTTGAGAATGCGAGATCAAATTATATCACTTTCTATACGGTAAATCCCAAAAGTCATCATTGATCCAATCCATGTAATCATCCTCATACGCAGGATCCCACTCCATTCCATATACATCCTCGTAACACTGTTGTTTTGAGGGACAACTAGAAACAACCAAACGTCAGTACCATGCTCCCATAAGAACGAGACAAATTGCCAACTTACAAGACGGGATCCTGCCCGAAAATGATATGCCACAAATACTCAAACACACGACCGCTCGTCTCATCATCCAACTCGGTCTCCATCAGCCAGCGGTGAAAGGACTGATAATCACTCAAAGGCCGGGCGTGGACCTGCGCCCTAGTCACGCCAAACTGCGCACAACACGGGGTAGCCACCACCTCAGGAACATCAGTGCTATTGAAAATACGGATCCAGGCGCCCGCAAATGCGATTTCTGTCGTACGTCCTTCCATTTGGCGGAAGGGATGGACTTCGTCTGGGCAGCCTGGGCCCCAACCACAGCGGAGGTTGACATACCCGACCTTCTTCAAGTAATCTAATTGGAGGCGTTGGACGGTCAGGGCGTTATCTTGCTCCCAGAATTCGACGTGCTCGGCGTTACGGTGAGCGTGCAGGAAGACCATGTACTCGGGGAGTTTGTGATAGTGGTCGATAATATACTGGAGGTAGATGTTGGATTCTTTGCCCTTGTTCATTTGAACGGTGAATTCCGAGTCGGGTTCGTCAACCACATAGACAGCGTGTTGCCATCTGGGTTCAACCAATGTTAGCTTAAAGCAATGAGGGACCAAATTCATAAAAACTCACTCGGGCAACTCATCCTCCAACCAATCCGAGTCCTCCCACGACATCCGACCCAGAACGACAATGCGATCGGGATACGGCGAGACCTTCGGCTTGGGAGTTGACTTGGGCTTCGGCTTCGGTTTCACATTCAAATTATGAATAACCCCGACTTCATCATCCCTATCTGCCCAGAAAGGATATTGCCAAATATCATCATTCGCGCCCGGGACATCGACCGGAATGGATTTCGGCTGAAACTTGGTCGGCGTGACTGGCGGATTCGTCGGCTCGGGCCATGTTTTGGACGGGGGCGCAGGACTTGATCTCGGCGCAATTGGTGAAGAAGGGTATGAGGATTGCGAGGAATGTGAAGAGTATGAGGGTGAGAGTTGGGCAGGATTGGGATTGGCCGAGACCAGCGCGATATGTGCGCCGGCGCTGTCCAGCACGAATTCGAGCGCGAGGTCAGCGCCGCGGTCGGCCTGCCATTGTGGTTCGAGAGAATCTAGATGATTTTTGACGAGGAGGATGGTGACGACCAGGGCGACAGCGATCGACACGCGAACAGTTATGCGCATCGTCGCGCGAGTGATTTGAGAGGCTTCTCCAAATGGAGGTCCCTCGCTTGTTTTCCCTCGCAGTTGGAGCAGCAAGCCGAAAAAAAAATGATGATGATCAACTATATCCTCACTCACTATTCACATCTAAGCTTCTTCAGCCTTTCTAGTCTCTAGTTTCACCACCAGGGCAGACCGGCGACGTTTTAAACTCGCCAGCTTTTTTTTGGAAGGCCTTGGGACTGTCAAGCATCATCGGCCCCACTCACAACCACCGCGACACTACGACTGGCGTCTTCAGCTGGGCTCGTTAGCCAAATCCTCATCCCGGACGACGCCCCAGTTGATCGGCACTTGGCTCGAGTGGCTTGCAGAGGCCGCGTAGGATGGAACGAGTTTGCGCCCTCAAATCTGATGGCTGTCTTAGAGAACTATTCTAGGCTCAGTGAGCAATGCTTGATTGAATGATTGAATGAACGATCACCACAATTGTGGTGATACCACTTTTTCCTCGCTCATGTTGACGATTCTTCACTTCTCTTCATGCTTAGGGAAGTCCTGACGTGCGCTATTGAACTCAAGAAGTGCCACGATCGGATCCAGTGGGGCCCCAAACTCGTCACCCATTGAACTTGGAACCGTGGGTTGTTTCACCATCCATGTCTGGCTCATGTCTGGCTCATGTCTGGTTCATGTCCCGCACTCGGACTCTTGTCTGCGCCACGCCCGTTCTTCCTCATTGGTGGCGATCACCACGGCGTGCGTCCCTGACAGACCAAGGCATTGCATTGAATGTTCGGATTGTCCATCAAGTATCATCGCGGACGATCTTCATGTCCAACGGGACAGCCCTGGATCGCCGCAAGATGCAATGCAACCTCGCCAATTTTGCGGAGGGCAAGTACAATGGACAGTGAGTCGACTGACGTCGAAAAAAGCTCGTGTGTGGACACTTTGGCCTTTGCGTTTGAGGGTTGATGCTTATTCTTTGTTGAAGCAGGGTCGGGCCAGGTCAAAAAATATGCAGTAGCTTACATGCTTTGTTTCCTACATCCATGGCCTTTTGTTCGCATTCATGTGGCCATCCTAGCACAGACTTCTCGACAAGCCCTTCTCACGCAGGACAATGACATGTGCTTGGACAGCTGTGATATAAAGAAGACACGTAATAGACCCTTGAGAATGACCACACACACAATGTCTGTGACATCCATGGCACAGGGGATTGATGCTGAGGGATTATCAAAAGATATCCCACCACACAAAGTATATTGAAACAATACATTGTGTCCGATTTTATACCAACGGCTCGATAGTAAACCTTTACTGATTATGTCAATCTACGATTACATTGTCATGCTTGCACGTTTCATCAATGTCAGACTCGGTGATATATACTGCGTACTCCATACAGGTGACGCGTACCGACCACGAGAACGGCTCTAGAAAATCGACAGGTCTGTTCAGCCAATGGAGGCGCCACAGTTAATCAAAAAGTGATATTGCCAATAATTAAGCCCATTCCGCCCATATCGCCTTGTCCAGACCTTCTGGAAGAAATACGCACTCAGTCTCCGTCCCTTCACCAAGGTTGTTACAAGTTATGACTGCTGCTCAGTGAATCAATTGCAACAGCTTGGCCTCACACATAGTCTATAAAAGCAGTAGGCCCGCGGTTTGTCCTTTCAAGGATCCCGATCTCGACCTCTTACCCGCCGAACCCGCGGAATACTCTGTAATCCTAACTGAAGAGCCTCCGGTTGATGCATTCCTCCCTAAAACCTGGACCTAACATGCACACACATCTTTTGTCCATGTCCACCTCCACGTGGCCCTCTTGAACCCCTGCTCTATGCATTGCGAAACACGATTGGCCACTGGTGGAAAGTATTTAAGCTATTAACCCCTTGGACCACCGAGTCGACTGTGCTTCAACGCCCAGTTCACGATCGACACATTCAACCAAACACTACTCGAGAACGAGCAATGATGGCCGCGACCGATAATTTTCGACTCTACTCGCGTAACAGATCGCCGGGATTTGGTCTTTTCAAAGTTAACAGGCAGCAAAACTTCAGAGTTGGGTACCTTGGATGCAGAGCCTCGTTAAGCTCATAATTAGACCTTCTTCGTCAGGAGTCGACAAGGCTAGTATTTGCATCCGCTGCAGATTCGCCACGGCAGCGAATAACCATGTTTGACCCACCTGTCTATTGACGGGGACCTCGTTCCAAGTCCAACTTCCAAAGTTCCCCTGAATGCAGAATGGAAATGCAAAACATCCTTCTCCGACGCTCCCGGGCCCCGGTAGTCTATGAGACACGCCAAATGGACCGGCCCATTCCACTAGGGCGTGAGGCTATTACTGTATTTTAGTTTGAGGATTTGGTATTATTTTAAGATCAGAAATTAGCAACACTCTCAGAAATTCAGTGGAATGGCCCTTTATTGCCACATTTAATAATAACTAATGGAAGTTCTTAGCCTCTTTCTCGAAGGCTGAGCTTGAAATCCACTTAATTGGCCTTTCACGATACTTCGGCCGAAGGTCCTACTGTACGTTCAATCAACAGCTCGAAGCTTCTTTTGTACTAAGTTATGGAAGTACTCCGTAAGTTAAAGCAACAGGGACGAAGGATGAAAGATCGTCGGTAGACCTTGGAAAAAGGGGGTTCGTACATATGTCAAGCACTATTCCTCTTGAGATGATTAGCAACAAGCAGATCGTTAAGCCTAGATGATATCACCTGAGATCCTTCATCCTTCGCATCGTGAACTGAACAAAGAAGAAAGGGGGAGGGGCGCCAACAATCACCAAAAAAAGGCACCCATTCACGAAGTCCAGAGACCACAGTCCACCAATCAAGCCCGAGCAAGAATCGTAAACTCGTACAATAGTCCCAACTTCCCAAGTTGAGTAAGTAGCTTCGCACGGAAAGATTACCCAGAAGCTCCGGAAGCTTTCCCCATCATCCCCGTCGACATGGCCACGGGCCACGGCACCACGACGGCGGCCGCCACGCCCATTCACCCGGGAGCAAGCAAGAACCAGTAACGAAGCATCCAGCTCAAACTCCACCACCGACCAAGACCATCGGAATTCTCTAGACTCGAACGGTTCCCACCAACCCTCCAAGACGGTCTTCTAAGCCGTCTCTAGCGGGATTCTAGCTGATGATTTTAGGGGGGGGCACCGGACAGGTTGCAGCTTCGTTCCGCGGCACTAGAAACGGGGGATGTGCGGATCGTGGAGACGGGCACTGGTTTCTTTTCCTAGTTGGGGGTTGGTTGGTGGAGTCTCGAGTGGACCTGGCGTGGATAGCACCATGCGCCGTCAATCAGGGCGTGGAGCGCAGAGAAGGAATAATTAAAGATGTTTTTGACAAATAGGAGGATTTGAGATGGGAAATCCGACAATCCGACAAAATGGTCAAATGCCGGAAAGTGCTGGGCCGTTCCGTTCGGACCAAACTATTGGTGAGTTGGAGAAATATTGTTTCCACTATGTTTATTCTTTTTCTCGCTTGATGTTCTTTCTGTTATCCATTCTATCTATACCTTATAGGAATAACCAGCGGGCAGGATCGGGCGGCAAATAAGGCAGAGTCCAATGATGTGTTGAATTGTACGGAGTAAAAAGGGGTGGCGGTGAAAATACCACGCTTGTGCGTGGCTTTTGGAGGGAGAATCGTGGTCTTTCCACCTAATTGTATGCGCTTAAAAAACCACCCGAATAGTGCCTCCGGGGATACTCTTTAGTAAGATCACCTGCAAAGATTTACTTCACTAGTATTAATATATAGTTGATTCCAAGAACATAATGGTCAAGGTGGCGCGCCGTTCGCATCAGCCAATGGATCAAAATTGGCGACACATCCAAGCCGCATCTCAGTCAGCTCTCGACAATTAGCACAGAGTGGTCGTACATGTTGCCAAACACTGCCGGACAGTTATCCTCGTAATATGCGGGAAGAACTCCTTGGCGTTGAAGCACAATTCCATGAACTGCAGCGGGATTTCCGCTGTGCCTATCTAGTAGTTAAATCAAATTTTCTCTCGTAGAGTATCGTTATAGACTGGAACATTGACTTACTAGAATATATGGACGAATGGGTATGTCTCAGCACAATTTCCGAAACGAATGAGCGTATTATTTTCTCTTTGCTCAGGACAGTTCGTCATTATGTTGCCGCTCTCCATCATAGCAGCATCGTTGATCAGGGAGAATCGCCCTTCCCAAATCACCTTATTCCACGGTCCAGTGATGCTGTGGTGGGAACGGAAACCTTTCAAAGAGGCGCCAAGAAAGAATGTACCTTTACCGGGCCCAGACGCTATCCATGTGCAATTATACATCGTCGGAACAGATGCCGCAAGGGCACTACACCACTTAGCATACATTGCTGTTAGTGGGAGGTAGAAATTTCGTTTTGTAGCCCTGCTCGGCGCAATTCCAACAACGGAGAGAAAAAGGCCGAGCATGTCGAAGAGACCCCAGTAGGGGACTTTATCGTGCCAAAGGGGGTCTAGCAGGAACTTGGAAGCCCTCGATGGATTGCGAGGGTCCCATTCGGGGTTCAAGCGCAGCTTGATCATTTGATCAGGCTCTAAGCCAGGCGACACGAAATCACTGCCATTTGGAGGACTAGAAACCAGCAAACGATCAGATATGAATCTGTAGCATATATGAGACAATGCCTTTCTCATACCACAGCAATTCAATCTGCTTCAAATTCCCCAGAGCGATGGCAATCGACAATCTTGAATATCATATAGATGTACATTATCGACCACATGGTGAAGGAAACCGAATATCTACCATTCCAATGGTCAGCATCGACTCTATGCAGCGGAAACATACAACTTCAGCAGCACCGTATATTGATTCACGTACCTGCTGGCGATCATAAGTATAAGCCCTTCTCAAGTTAAGAATCTCGTTAAAAGCATTCAGGACTTGTTCTGACGCTGGTGCCGCTGCCATGATCATGAGCAGAATGTGGTGTGTTTGCTGAGAATTCTAATTGAGACGCTGGTAGGGAAGCTGAATTGTTCGTAACAACATTGCAACTAGGCAGGTATCGTATGCTTAATTTCACCACCCTGCTCTTTCCTCCGGGAAGGAACCACGGTCGAACAGGCGGCATTCAAGTAATGTCATATTTCTCAAGTTTTGAAACCGCCTGCAAAGCAGCTATTTGAAAATGCGAAGCTTTGTTGGTTAGTTATATTAAAACCATGGAGACTCAGTATGGCCTCGTATGGACTCAAGGGAGGGGAGGCGCTCCATGGGGTCCGAAGATGGTGTAGTTTAAGAGGACACCTAAATATGTGCGTTTAACGACGGAGACTAGCTAACTATGGTTAGGATCTGACTGAATAAAATCATAAAGGTAATTTGTCTCGATGGATTAATGAATTAATTGGAGTTAACGGCGATGAGAGCAGCGAGACCACTTTTGGCGTCAGCGAGTATGATATCCTAATTAGTGAAGTTGATGCCTAAGACACATTGCACACCTTAATTGTAAGGTATGGAGGCTTGGGGTCGATTGGTGGTACTCAGGCGGTCAGTCCACTTGCTCATCTAATTGATTGCCATAATGGCTTGGTGGCCATAATAGTGTTGTTTGTTATTTTTGCATCCATGCACGTGGTCGCGGTTCGGCTTGGCGGAAACTACTCCGTACTAACAATTACATCAGACCTGCGTCTAATCCCGGTGATCCTTTCACCAACTGACAATCCTGACAAGCGGGCTCCTGGAACTCTGTTCACTGTTGCAATGATGCCTCCCTCCAGAATCTCCACTCCACCTTCTGTGGCGGTCTCGCCTGTTAAGTCACTTACGAAAACCTCCGCTCTGCCACCAGTAAGTATAGGCTGACTCCCTCTTGTTTTGGTCATATCGCCTAAGGATTGCCAGTTTACCGTCCCCCCTGGCTGGACCTCGGACCCATCAAGTCCTCATTATCAGGAAGAGTGGATAGGCGCCGACTCCGAAGGTCAACTAATTGCTCAAGCCTATGGTCTCCAACCAGGACAGCCAGTTATGGAGGATATTAACGGGTGGCACACAATTTTCGTGTCTAACAACAAGTTCTATCTTTGGGGGCGGATGAACGACGAAGTCGAAGAATTTGTGTCTCAAGATATTCGCGAGATCGCTTCTTTGATTTCCCAGTCTGGGCTTAAAGAGCTAGCCAGAAAGCCTCTTATTTAAGTTCTGTCTTGAAATACGACTCAGATCATGAGGTAAACATCCTAACTAATATATCTGGTTTTTGACCGATAGATTGCGCTAGAGAGCTCGAAGGCTCACAGGGCCGCCTGCTTGCGTTGGCGACATGAGGGTTAGCGGAGCTTCAGTGATCCGGATCAATGGCAAAAATGTCTCACTGGCAAGGCGCACACGAGGAACGGAGAGAATGGAAAAGTAGAAGGGTGAAAGCAGCTACAACTTGAAGCGGTGATGAAGGCGTTTTTATAGAAACACGCACGACGATAGTAATGCGCCGATACGCGCTAAACCTGAATAGACACGCTAAACTCCTTTCCGTAATTCACCGTCACCGGATTATACGGAGTCTTAGTAAACAAAACGGAGTAATAAATGCGAATGAATCAGTATGGGCTCTATGGAGTGGCAAAATATGTCCAGCTAGAACAGATCGAGGCGATCCCCTGAAGCACACGCTATCCCTTCTACGGAAAACAGGTCAGTGGATTTGCTTCGAAAGAATGGGGGAAAAAAGGAGGCCAATCATTTAGGGGGTGGATACTCTGAATAGATTCTTTTACGGGACCTCGTGCGAAATACGAACAACGACAAAGGGGACTTTAAACAGGTCAAAGCAATTCAAAGCAATAGATTGGGGTAACAATAGTAACTACAGAGTACACGACGGTTATCGCAGTCTATGAGTCATGCAATGCATCCAAAAAACCCTGACCGAACTACCATCTCGAGAAGATGACCACAAAAAGAAAAGAAATCTTTAGTACAACCGCAGCGGGACGGGAGAGCCGTCAACGTATCAAATAAAGTGGCAATTGCGGCGAGCACGAGGCAGGAGCTGAACCGAGAGGGCGCTGGACTGGTCAGATGTCACGTATGAAACCCTGAAACTGCTCGTGCGATCCGCGTTGTGGTGGCTGTTACTGTACTGGACTTTCTTGGGGATGTCCATGCTTTGAGGGAGCTCATAAAAGTGATTATTATTAGCGGTATTTTAGTAGATTACTGAATAGTACACGGTCTAATTTGATTAGTTTCTTTTACTCTCTCGAGAAATTGTCTAATTTTCGCTTTCTGCAAACAATCAACTGCCGCTACTAGTACTTGTAGTAGTACACTACTCCCTGCTCGCCTGCGTTTGCCGATGTCCCCAGTGGCGGAGACTTTTCATACTTTCCAACGGGGAGTGAAGGCACGGGCATCAGGAACTAGATTTATAAAAAAAAAATACGTTCCTGATTCCTCAGCAAAAGAAAGCTAATGGACAGGGGAGCCGAGCGACTAATAGGGAGCTTACAGGCCGAGTCTAAGCCTGCTGATTCAATGCATTATGCAGATGGCCGGAAAGCACCCGATTTCGAACTTTCTAACTAGTCACCACAGGGGTTAAGTGGTGGTGGGGAAGGGCCGATCGTGGTGGAATTTCGGGAAAGGAAATATTAATTAGTGATGGAAAAACGCGAAGCTCGAAGGGTACTAGGGGGGTGGTGCTAGAAGGTGCAATAGAAGGGCTAAGAAGGTAATTAAAAAATGGACGGATTGAAAGCTAAGAGACTAAGATAGAGAGAGGGGGGGGGGGTCAAATGAACGGTTGTATAAGGGGGGAAGGGAAGAAGACTCCGTATGTAAATAGCCTTAGTAGAAGTAATCAGTACTAAGTGAGGAGTGGGGGAGCTGAGACAAATTTGAATCCATAGGAGCTGAATCGAGACTCCGATTGGCACGGCCATCTGTGCAGTATGGCCATAGAGAGAGGAGAGCACATCCAGGGGCAGAGACAGTAGTATCATCGGTATCATTGAGAGGTCTAGCTTGGTTAAATGGATGAGAATACTCCATATGATGGACTTGCTCTATACGTATACTATTCAGTCTTGTAGAAGGAAAATAAGTTGTTAAACGAGTACAATAGTAGACTATGTACTGTTATACAACGCAAAAGATTAGAACAATTCTACGGAGTAGACTATGATCAAATGATCGTCTTTGAATGATTTGAGTAGTTCTTCGGATTATTCTGCTAGTGAATGCCAGCTCTAATTTTCTCCTCCTGATTATTGAACCGTTTATGTATACTATTATTATACCTCTCTGACTTGCGTTTTCAGGAGGAACCACTTTGATCCGACTGGGTTCCATTTTAGCGTGGGCAACGGAGATAGTCTTGTTCTGCGCGTCCTGTATATAAGTGCCGGAGCCAATCTCCCTAACGATCGAGGCTTGGTTTCTTCTTTTCTTTTTCGATTTGAAATACCACCAGGAAATCAAACCTAATCAGCTTATTTAGGCCAGTCCGACTTGTCAGTCAATCATACTAATCCGTGGTATCATCGATCATATCGACCTTTGAGTCTTGAAATCGGCCTCCTTACTCCCGGTTCTTGGCGACTTTTTCTCTCTCTGTGGACCGACCACCTGGGCCAATCGACCAAAAACCTTTTCGCCCCCCCGCTCTTCTTCACTTTGCTCTCATCTTCCTGCTCTTCTCTCCTTTTGACCTACTAAATGACACCGTGAAAATTCTCGGGCGTCTCGATCTCTCCCTCTCCTAAAAAGCAAAAAAAAAAGACCAAACTTCCTTTTTGCCTCATTCCCCCCTCCTCCTCCTCCTATTTTCACGACCCGAACGAGCACGAACTTTGCATCCCGTGAGCGATTTTGCTGTTTGGTCCCTCATTGCACCGCACGCTTTTTTCTGCCCTGGTGCCTTGTCCTGCTGCTTCTCTCCGCAAAATTCCTCCTCTCCTCCCCCCCAACCAACCAACCAAACCTCCTCTCCTTCTCCTCCTTACCACCACACACAACCACCTCAAATATCTTAAATCTTGTCAACCCACTTTTTTTTATTTCTATCCCATCACCTCCCCCCCCATTTACGACATTTATCCGGCCCCTCCCATGTCCGAGTAGTTCCGTGCCTCCCCACGGAACTCCTGCGCTCGTCCTTCCTCTTGGGAACTTGAGATCGAGTCAGAAATCTAAGGACTCGGACTCGAATCTAGACGTGGACCCTGTTGTGGTAGTTCTTACGTGCTCACATTCCTCGGCCACCCCTCCCCGGAATCCTTCGTTCCTCCGCCATGAGTTACCAACAGTCGGACATGTATCACGATCCCTCCGCGCGTTCCCCTGGATCCCAGCGGCATCAACAACCCCTGCACCGTCAGCCTTCTCGCCAGTTTGACGCTTACGGCCCCATGCCTGTCAATCTCTACGAGGATCAAATGGCCCGTTATGAGTCTGCCCGTCTGGAGCGTTTGAACCCCTCGATGCAGCAGAACAACAACTCCTATGCCTATGACCTGTCCGGTTCCCAGACCTGGAACCCGAATGGCTTTGCCAACGCCCAGTCCCTCGGTGGGATTCGGTCGGCCTCGGCCAGCCTGAAGCCTAACGCTCGTGGACGCACCGGTTTGCCTACGGTATGTAGTTTGTTATGATCCAGCGCCCTGGCCTTCGAAAAATTTTCCGTTGTGACTTTCCTATCTTCTACCTCCCCTGGGATGTTTCCTTCACATCGGGGTTTCTACCCGTCGCAAAAGACCCACAGCTAACCTATTCTCTCTCTCTCGTTAGACCTGGCTGGATCAGCAACCCGGTATGCCCAACGCCTTCGCCAACTTGGGCCCTGGCCCCATTCAGAGCAGTGCGATGCGCCCGGAAGCATCGGCTTCCTCCGAGGGCGACGACGAACTGATCCCAACTGCAATCGTCATCAAGAACATCCCGTTTGCCGTCAAGAAGGAACAGCTGGTGCAGTTGATGACTGAGCTGAACTTGCCCCTCCCCTACGCCTTCAATTACCACTTTGACAATGGCGTGTTCCGTGGACTGGCCTTTGCCAACTTCACGTCGGCAGAGGAGACCGCAACGGTGATCGAGGTCCTCAACCACTTTGAACTGCAGGGCCGCAAGCTGCGTGTGGAATACAAGAAGATGCTCCCTCTGCAGGAACGGGAACGTATCGAACGGGAAAAGCGTGAGCGCCGTGGCCAGCTGGAAGAACAGCACCGACCTATGGCCTCCTCTCAGCTGCAAACGCAGAGCTCCATGTCCTCGCTGACCTCGCATATCCCGGCCACCTCGCCCTCGCCCGTCTCGCAACGCGGTCAGAAGCTGGGTAAGTCAATCAGGCACTTCCCGACATCCGACAGTGACCTGATTGCTCATCAACACGAACAAGTAGAGGTGGATTTAAACGACAGCCAGACTCTTTCTTACTACTCGCAACTGCTCCTGTTCAAGGAAGACACCGCCCGTGACTCGGTTATCTTTCCGCCCAACTTGACCCCATCCCAGCGACGCACGGTTCACACCCTGGCTCACAACATGGGCTTGGGCCATGCCTCCCGCGGGAATGGCGATCAGCGCCAGGTCCAGGTCTTCAAGGTGGCAGCTGGTACCAACGTCAGCCCCCCTATGTCGGCCATCCCGCCTGCGGGACAGCCGGGTGATGGTGGTCGTCGTGGGCTCAACCGTGCTGCCACGATTGACTTTAGCGAGGCCCGTAACGAGGGTGGCCCCGGTGCTTTCAACACCCTGCGGGGTCAGACTTCTAGCTTCCTTGGTGTGATGGACTCGCCTGGCAACTTTGCCAACACTCAGAACCTGCGTGCCGCCAAGTCTTTCGCTGACCTGCGATCTTACACTCCGTCTCCCGTCCCTTCCTCCGCGAGCTTCCCTGCCGCCCTGCAGTCTAACGGAACCCGTCTCCAGTACGAAGGTGCCCAGACCGGCACGTCCAACACCCCGACCCTCACTTCGGCGCCCTCCGGCTCTTCTCTGGGTATGCAGCGTGATGACAACCTGCTCGTGAACAGCCTTGGTGGCTTGTCTCTTGGAACCGGCATCGGAGGCCCCAACTCCAGCCCTCGACGATTGCGTGGTATGTTCTCTTGGGAGCAGGACAGTCAGTCCTCGGCGGCCGGTACTATCGGTAGCAACCGTGGCATGGGAATGGGTTTTGACAATACCCAGCAAGAGCGCATCCCGATCCGACAGCCCCGTGGCCCGACACCCGAGAAGGGCACCGGCTTCCGCCGCCAGAACGGACATCAGGCCCGTGGCAGTGATGAGCTTCGTGCCACCTCGGGAGTTGAGATCATTGTGGAGTAGAACGACCAAACCTTCCGCCATATATTTGTTTTTTCAAAATCACACCCCCCCCCCCCCGATCTCCATCCGAACTGAACCGACTGCTATACTACCATTATACTATTTTTGCCTGTTACCGTTGGAACCGGGACATGAAAAAGAAAAAAGAAGGAAAAGAAATATCCCTTCTCCTTTTTTCTCTTCTTCCCATATTTGAAGACGATGGCGACTCCCTTACCCCTTATTTTTTGCCAGCATCCGACTGATTTGCCGCGAGACGAATACGAACTTGTATCACGAGGCCCTGTTCTGCGAATTACCGGCTTACGATTTCGATGAGGGATGACGAGATGACAACCACCCCCAAAAAAGACCAGAAAAATCCCATGTGTCGCTGATCTGATCTATCTACTTCTTTTTTTTACTAGCCAAGTTTAGACGTTTATTTTTCTGTTTTATTTTGGGGCAGCCCAATGATCCCGCATTTGCACTTCTGTTCTGCAATTTGCACCTTTTTCGAGACCTCTGCCCTGCATGGGATGGGGATGATTCGCTCTTGGCTCGATCTCTCCCTCGTCTCTGTTGGAGAGAATATTCGAGGCATTTGATCGCCCATTTACTCTTTGAATGAAACTCTGGACTTGATTTTGTTGATTTTTATCTTCTTTGATCTTCTTATATCTTCTGTTTTTTTTTCTGTCTTCTTCCTTTCTTCTCTTTTTCAACCTTTTCCTGCGGGCGCTGTTTCTTGCATGCAAATCTTCACCATGGCTTTGTTACTTGGTGTTCCCCCGGACACTGAATCCCTCGGAATCTCTCTCCCCCTGATCGCTATCGTTTCTCTCACGATGATGATGATGATCTCATGATGTCCAGATACAGTGCTCTTTGGTGACGCGGGACGCATACGAAGAATGACCAAAAGAACACCGTCCACAACGACGGGAGACACGACAATCTCAGCATTTGCATATTATTACCTGCCTGTTTTAGTTTGTACATGGGGGGCGATTTGATCGATTTAATGTTTGGCCCGATTTTATTTTTCCAACTTCTCTTCTCTTCTCTCGACTTTTTTCTTGAGGCCATACGTATCTGAACACCCTAATGTGTGCTGTGTCGTTCCGGGGAGATGAACGTTTGTGGTATCTTTTCATATACCTATATGGCGGAGATGTTCTTGCATGATTTGTCTCTCCTCTTTACGACTCTGGGTGATGGTGACTGCTTTTGGTACGGTCTCTATCTCGCAGCTTTAAAAGAGGCTTGAGTATGGATGATGATGCGAGCAGGGATGTCAGCGTTGACTCTTATGGTGTTACCTAGATTATTTATGATACCTTCAGCTTATGCATGTAGGTATTTTCTAGTTTCTACTTTATAGTGCTGATTCTGAGATCCCTCTCTATTCATTTCAAGTCCTCGTCCCGCCTTCCTTGTGGAGGGAAATGGGGATGATGCCACCTGCCATTGGGTGTGTCTTGGTCAGACTAGGGGGCTTTTCCTTATATTGTAACTCTGAACTTTCGATAATCCATGTATCTTTTAATCGTTATCGTGTTGTTATGTAGGTCCAATCAGAAAAGACTAGATGTGTTTATCCTTTTCTTCAAACGTACTAGTCACAAGAAATAGACGAGGGAGTTTGAGCCTGAGTGAAGGCTACAAAGCAATTTACAAGGATGTGTATAGCAACAGTATGCTAGATGCATTATTCCATCCAGTACCTGGCTATATAAGTACAGGGTCCTAAATTCTACCTAGTGAATATCATTTGTATGTCTCGGCAAGTCAAATCCAAAGTCAACGTCCCTGTCGATCCCCCGTATCATCCATGCACATCGACGGCCTAGTCCAGTCTTGATCAGGAAATCTTGGCGATTAGGCATCAGCCCATGGAAATGATGAAATCCGCGGCTCTGCGTGATAAGACAGACATCCTTCCTTCTGACTGTTTTCTTCTTTATTTCTGTCCGTCTCTACTAGAGAAGGCCGAATTATCTGCGACGCGAGGATGAGGCTGGGGTTCGTTCCATGCCAGATATACATTGTGGCGGGCGCGAGGAATGTCCCGCGGGTCTTTTTTTTTTGTTTATTGATCTCCCAACTCGGATTGTTTCGGCCGGGGCTCGGAGGGGCACAGGATAAAGTTACAAGTCTTAAGGACGCAGATGAGATCGTGAATGAAGAATAAATACTACGTGTAGACGATTGAATCACAAGTATAAAAAGTAGTGATTTCCACACTACCAGGATATCCCCCATTTTCCCATTACAGCGCCCTGTGAAACTCGAAATAGACATCTCACACACACGAATTCAACACGTAAGAAACAGAGAAGAAAATAGAAAAAAGAAAATAAATGAAAAAGCCGGGGAATAGACAAGACAATACATCAGAGTCGCGCGCCGTGAAGAACGAAATGACAAAAAAGAGACCCTGAGAGGAAAGAGCGAGAGCGAGGAGAGGGAGAGAAGTCCTTAGGGTGGGAGCAGCCCCAGAAACAGAGATCGTGTCATCGTGTTCCGAAACCTGCCGGTCGCGCTTCAATCATTCTCTTCAAAAAAAACCGATCCAAGAGTCTCCATTTAGATCTCGGGCTTGCCCTTCTTCTTCTGCTCAACCTTCAGCAGCAGCGCGCGGTTGATGCGGGGCAGGACACCACCGAAGGCGATGGTGGCGCGGATGAGGGTATCCAGCTCTTCATCACCACGAATAGCCAACTGCAAGTGACGAGGGGTGATACGCTTGACTTTGAGGTCCTTGGCGGCGTTACCGGCCAACTCCAGCACTTCGGCAGTCAGGTACTCGAGAACTGCGGTCACGTACACAGCAGCTAGATTTGGTCAGCATTGAGCATCGAGGGGGGCGAAGATACAAGGAAAATAGGGATGGACATACCCTTAGCACCGACACGCATCTTATTCTGAGTGTTGTTCTTCAAGAAACGCTTGACACGACCACAGGGGAACTAGAGAGGGGGGAAAATCATGTTAGTGTTTGCGGGACAGCGCGATTAAACAGGCGCGACGAGATCGCGATGACCGAGCGAAAGGGCATGCGACAAGGTGGCACGATGCGAAAAGTCGCCTCCGATCACCGTTGAGTCCCAGGCAGTGAGGGGAAAGAGTCGAAGTTCGACGCGTCTCTCCATCATCCATCGAAGGGCAACTTAGACCCCTATCGCATGTCCTTTCATCTGCGCCCGACATCTCCTGCCTGACTCAACGACTCACCTGCAGACCAGCCTTTGCGCTGTGAGACTTCTGGGCCTTCCCCGCCGAGTCCTTGGAGCCACCCTTTCCACCGATGGACTTTCCCTTTCCGCCAGGCATCTTGAAGAGAGATTCGGGTGGGGTTGTTGAGATGTAAAGTGAGGGCGCGGGTAGTTATGGATTCGCGATCGGGCGAGTAGCGGGGCGATGAAGTTGCGATATCTTGATATCGGAAGGGCACGCGCGTTGTTGATGGATGGAGAAGTCAGAAATGTCCAACCGTCCCGGTCGCTAAAGACTGCGACCGCGGGCCCGGCGCTAGTCCCAAAGCGGTAGTCATCTCAAGGTTGCCCAAAACCCGCTGCAGGTCGACTGATTGTCGGCTGGAGGGATGGGAGATTCGATGCAAAGGACGACATGAGAGGTCGTAATAACCGTTCTCAATGTCATCAGTCAACAATTGAGAATATGTAACCAATTTGGTCCCTTTTGCTATCGCGGGGTGGGAGTGGTCAGCCAGAGCAAAGTAAGAGCCCGTTTGCGGGCCCGTCGCTTCCCCTCCACCACCATCGGTTCATCCCGGCTTGGACCAGTTCATAAAGTTGGCAGGAACGAGAAGGTTTCTCATGACTGGCCAGCTTCAACTTTCCATAAAATACGAAGGGATAAGTCGAGTCCATGTCGTTGTCGAAGCAGATATCTTCCATCGGTGATGCTGGGACGGGCTGATTCTCGTCCCGTGCGGGCAGGCGTGGCAGGTCAGGTGATTTGTTGCTGATAACGGCACAAGGGGGAATAGTTTGTCCGATCTCCAGAACGCCAGGTGGCCCGGGGAGGCAAACGACGAGTCTGGGTTTTACTGTTCTCTCCGCTCCGATCATCTTCCTTTCTTCTTCTCTGCTTCAACTCCACCCCGGTTTACAGGTTCATCTCTCGGCAAAATGGTCTCCGCTCAAGTGTATGTACTTGTCTCTCTCTGAGGATGATGCGATGCCTATTCATGTTCAAGTCAACTGACTGATGACTCTCTACAGTACCAACCTTGGCATCATCCTTGTGATGATGCAGCTGGCCAAGAAGGTTCCCTTTGAGGATCCTCAGGTCCTGATGGCTGTTCGTGGCTTGTACATCCTGTCCAACGTTATCATGCTGGGTATCTACCTCTACACTCAGGCCAAGATCAACGCCAAGAAGGGTATGTTTTTGATCGCGTGCGATCGTTCTCCTTCCCCTTGAATCGTCGCGCAAACTATTGTCGCACGTGCCCAACCTTCAACACTTGGAACAAGAACATTTTTGCGAACACATTTACTAACTCTTTCCCCGTTGCGATGCAGACATGACCACCCTCAAGTACGTCGAGCCTGCCACCATGGGCTCCGGCGAGGAGGCCAAGCCTGTCACCACCACCAACATGGACTACGATAAGGGACAGCTGCGCCAGCTGATCCGCAGCCAGCTGATGGGTGTTGGCATGATGGCTGTCATGCACCTGTACATGAAGTACACCAACCCCCTCCTCATCCAGTCCATCATCCCCCTGAAGGGCGCCTTCGAGGCCAACCTGGTCAAGATCCACGTGTTCGGCAAGCCCGCCACTGGTGACTTGGCTCGTCCCTTCAAGGCCGCCGGCGGGTTCATGTCCCAGGGCCAGCCCAAGAGCGACAAGGCCTCCATCGAGACCGCCGAGAAGAACTACCGTGGTGGTGTCAAGGAGGAGTAAATGCATACTTGATGGAGTTTTGGAAATGACATGGACAAATGAGAGGAAGATCGGGGTGTGGAATTGGAGTCTCTTTTGAAATAAATAGAGTGTTCTTGCTTCCGCTCCTCCTGGGTCCAGGTTGGAGTATGACCGGTCATGGTTCACGGATATTTTGCTTCTTTGTGACTGTATTATACCTCATATCTTTACCCCTTTACCCTCCTTTTGAGGCATTGGCATCAAGCGGAAGTTGAGCCGTTGCCAATCTCCAACGATAATCTTTAATATCTCGTTCAGCCCTTGGATTGGGTATGTACTCCGTAGATAAGATGAATACTACACCCTAGTTCGAGTTCTGAGAGCCTCAACGGTGACCATACATTATCTCTGGATCCGTGCATCCGTGCATATGGCCATGCAATGGTTCTGTGATATCTCCCCCCCCCCCCCACGAGGGGCAACTCAAGAGGGCTGTGCTGCCCTCTTGTGTTGAGTCCTGATCTGTTAGTTTAGTTTCCACGGTGTTCTACCGCTTAGCCGCGACTCCGCGCATATCCCACAGGTCACATTCTTCGGTGGTTGCAGCATATTAGAACGACGCCCATCGGTGGCCAAGGCAATCCATTGAAGCGGTCAAAGACCTAGTCATTGATGATTTGATATCAAATTGGTATTTTCGCCTCTTCGCCGCTCGGATTGGGGGGGGGGGGTGCCGCGGGGGCGCAACAGGGGGGAACTCGGGATTTATAAGCTGGAGAAATTGCCATGTCCAGCAAGTTTTATGTGTAGATACCACGGTGTTAAATATATCAGATCCTCAGAGCCATTCAGATGCCTGCATTTCGGCATTTGACACTCTCCAGACTGTTCAAAGGCTGAAAAAAGTCTGCTGTCTCCCGTGGTGGTACCTCCGGTGACTCGTTTAAGGGGCCGGGGGTGGTGGCTCTCTTTATACACCGGTCCACCGCAAGCTGTTTTGAGCTAACCTGCTGGCCACCGCATGCGGTGATGGACTGGGCTCCAATGAGATGGGAAGATGGGATATAAGGAGAGGATTATTGATCCATAGTCATGTGGGTAACATGGTTACTAGCATTGACAGTATTGGGATGATTGGTATTGATCATACTGTACAGATGATTATGTACACATACCAACAGTCGTAGAACGGATGAATTATCATAGTTTACTTGTACATTCTACTTTGTTTATACTGGTCAATTCATAACAGTATCAAGTACCCTCTACCTTGTACTTCTTGTACTTTGTGCCCCTCAGTCGTGGCATCATCCACTCTATTTTGCCCCTCCTCTCTTCCCCTCCACCCCCTCCATCCTCCATCGCCATAGCTTTAGATACCACCACCACCACAGTAACCCCACGGGCAAAACGCTTCTCAGTTCTCACCATTATCGTGATCCCTCATGCTCCTCCCCTTCCCAACCCGAATGCTCGGGCAAAAGATTCTCGAGTGAATGGTGTCTCCGAGGTAGAACGAGAACCCGACCGAGGATCAGTGGAAGCTCATTGGTCTACCGAGGGATCAGAACATCGCAAATATCGTGAGTCTTCCTGCTTTCCCCGGTGTATGAAACCGGAAAGGGGCGCTGGGCAGGGCTGCGGGCGGCAATGACCGGGAAATGCGCTGATACTGTAGGGTAATTATTATTCAATTGATTCATATGATGATGGTGATGGGTATGTATGTACTTTGTAATGGATTGAATTACAGATGAGGAACTTGATAGAATATGGTTAATAGTATATGACTACGTTGTATAGACAGGATGTACCAAGTTGATCCCAAGGCGGACCGGTGAAGCTGTTGAAGCAAGCAGAACTACTACTTGGCTGGGCCTCTCGGTGTAGCTCAAGTAATATACTGGAGTCTGTATTCCAAGTACAACAATTATTAGAAATACACATTATTGTTCCATGATATACTCTGTAGTCATAGTCACCATACTAACTAGAGTAACCCCTCGTAAACGACTCCAATACATACAGAAACACGGTGATTCCGTCGTTGCGTCAGCCCTTCCAAAAAACTACTTCTGCCTCTGCTTCCCCCTCCTTCTACATCTTCTTCTCTTTCTCTTTCCCCATCTCCAATCCCATCCTTTTTCCCCATCTCATCACTCTTCCAAGGTAAGCTTCAATTCCTCTCCTCTAATCACTTTCTCCCATCTTCACTCCTCCTCCTCCTCCTTCATCCATCCTCCCCTCCTCTTTACTTCTTTACCCCTCCCGTCACCCCCACCCCCCGCCTTGCTATCCGCAGCTCAAGCTCACAAGCTCTTACAGAAGAAAAAATCACCGCAAACATGGTTCCCAAGGTATGCGCTTCGGGTCGCACCATGACATCGTGCTCTCCTACTCACACTCGTTCCTCCAGGTCGGTATCAACGGTTTCGGTCGTATTGGCCGCATTGTAAGTTGCTCTCATCTATTACCCCTCGCCTCAACTTCGGGCAGAGGCGCCATTCAAGCTTGAGCTAACCCGTGTCCTTCAGGTCTTCCGCAATGCGTAAGTTGACTTGCTCATCCCCGCATAAGAGTCCACAGTCTTCGTGAGACACGAATTGGCCGAACAGCATCTTAACATCCCTCCAGTATCGCCGACGGTGGTGTCGAGATCGTCGCTGTCAACGACCCGTTCATTGAGGTCCACTACGCTGTACGTTCTCTCTCAATTCGATGCCGATGTTGGTGACGGGGCATGCCGTACGACCTACCAGGGGATTTGGACCCTGAGTCGTTTCGGCTGCTCCGCATTCACATCATGCAATACGCAACATGTACTGATCACTGACCTACCCAATCATTCAGGCCTACATGCTCAAGTACGACTCCACCCACGGTCAGTTCAAGGGCACCATCGAGATCGATGGCACCACCGGCCTGATCGTCAACGGCAAGAAGGTCCGCTTCTACGCCGAGCGTGACCCCGCTACCATCCCCTGGGCTGAGACCGGCGCTGCCTACGTCGTCGAGTCCACCGGTGTCTTCACCACCACCGAGAAGGCCTCCGCCCACTTGAAGGGTGGTGCCAAGAAGGTCATCATCTCCGCTCCCTCCGCCGATGCCCCCATGTTCGTTATGGGTGTCAACAACAACGAGTACAAGTCCGACATCAACGTCCTCTCCAACGCCTCCTGCACCACCAACTGCCTGGCTCCCCTCGCCAAGGTTATCAACGACAACTTCGGTCTAGTTGAGGGTCTGATGACCACCATCCACTCCTACACTGCCACCCAGAAGACCGTCGATGGTCCCTCCGCTAAGGACTGGCGTGGTGGCCGTACTGCGGCCCAGAACATCATCCCCTCCTCCACCGGTGCCGCCAAGGCTGTCGGCAAGGTCATCCCCGCCCTGAACGGCAAGCTGACCGGCATGTCCATGCGTGTCCCCACCGCCAACGTCTCCGTCGTTGACCTGACCTGCCGCATTGAGAAGTCCGCTACCTACGAGGAAATCAAGGCCGTCATCAAGAAGGCCTCCGAGAACGAGCTCAAGGGCATCCTCGGCTACACCGAGGACGACATCGTCTCCACTGACCTGAACGGTGACGACCACTCTTCCATCTTCGATGCCAAGGCTGGTATCGCCCTGAACCCCAACTTCATCAAGTTGGTCTCCTGGTACGACAACGAGTGGGGTTACTCCCACCGTGTTGTTGACCTGATCTGTAAGTTATCTGCAAGAAAGGTCGAATTACATGTGCTAACAACTCTTCTTCACACAGCCTACATCGCCAAGGTCGATGGCCAGTAGGAATCAGGACAGAGCCCTGGGATCAGGAGTGTTCTCTGAGGTTGCTGCGTTGCTTATGACCGTCGCTTACTAGAAGTGCTCGCTCAAGGTAACCGGTGCCTTGAAGAAAAAACCGAGATAACGTCATTTTAATGAAACAAATACATTTCTTCATGTTCAAACCTGTTGTCCAGCCCGTAGTCTCGTGAACTATTCATCTGAAAATGTAGATGTCATAGGAAGAATCATGGTCATCCTTCGAATCCTTTAGAAACAAATGACTTAGTCTTGCTATCGAGCATCAAATGGCCACAGCTTATCCGCCTTAGCCACCGTCAACCCCTCACCACGAGCCTCAGCTTCACTAGCCGTCTGTATCCATTCATCATATACCGCACGATGAGCATCCCTCACAGCATCCCAATCCTCATTCGAAACCCATCCATCAGAATTCGTACCAAGAAACCATTTAAGCCACGACTGAAGTCTTCGAATAATCTCCAAATCCTCATAATCCCTCTTATGCTCTTCAAGTTCCCTGTCACCCGGAGAATACGGACAAGAATCCTGTAATCCCAATTCCGTCCAGCGAGTCGAAAGTTCAATCAACTCTTGCCGGAGTGCTGTAGCACTATCTCGCCATGACGTGTGACAGTATTGAAACAGTCGACATAAAGGCGGGTCAAGCAATCTTGCGGGCCGTAATTTGGGGATAAGACCCTTCATGTACGCATCATATGTCTGATAACAGATCGATGCATCTTTCCACTCTTTTTCTTTATTACCAGCAACTGTTTGTTCACTTGCGTTTTCGAACGTGCCCTCCCCAGGTAATTTAGGCAGACTAGCGAAGTCAGGTGTCTCGTTGGAATAAATGAAGGCCGGTTCTATGCTTGTTGATTGCCAGTCGATCAAGTCCGTGATTGTCGTAGGTTCTTCGGCTAAGACGTAGATATTCCTCATGTGAAAATCGGGGTGGGGTGAAGTTGGGGTAGCAGCGTTTTGAATGCGTTGATCATTAATCAAGCACTGAACTACTTGTTGACTGATGTTCAATAAGCGGATGTGCGATTGAATAGACTCCTGATGAGGGAGAAACTGGTCATTAGAGACATCTTTCGGTAAACGAGAGAATCCAGTCCCTATCAAGCCTCGACAGTAGTTCTGAAGATCTCTCCCTAAATTCCCATTTCCTGCATTAGCTTTCCCGGTTATGTTCGAGATAGAGTGATTTCAAACTAACAAGGACCACAATTAGGACTCGAACCTCCATAAAGCTCAAACTCCCCAGGACCCCGATTCCAAAACACCAACTCACAATGCGGTCCAATACAGAAGCCCTTCTCAATGGGAATCTTCAGAGACGAGTCTAGCGGTGTATCTAAGAAATATAAAACTTCCACAGGCTGGGAAGTCCAAGGATGCCATTTCGTTCATCGCTAACGAAAGTGCCTTGGTGCAGAGCATGTGTTGTTCTGAAGTCATTTTGGGCCATGCTTGGTGTAGTTGGACACCGGGCACATGCTCTTGGATGATGTATTCTGTGCCAATTGGGTTTGAGGGGTTGTCGTTCCAATCCAGGATTTTGGGGATTGGGAGGGGGAGTTTGGATTTTACTATATGGGACGGTGAGTATACTACCCGGATAGATGTGTGTAAATGGAGGAAATAGATTTACGATATGTCATCGTCGCAACTTCAGAGTTAGTCGTTAACCTCGGAGGTCCAGAAAGACTAGTCGGTAACCTTGCGACTACACGGGTACCATTGTCCATGCTTAAAAGGAAGACTTTATTGAATCCCCCTTCTCGCTTTTCGTAGTTGATGATCTTGGTTGCTCCAGGACATAGGGTGCTAGCTTTATCGCAAAGTGCGGAGAAGTTGAACTGGATATAACGAGAGTTTCGTTGCACATCGTCTCTGTGAAGCCATCTTCCACTTGTGTAGGAGTGAGGATCAAAAGCTGTAATGTATGGTCAGTGAAAACGATGTCTTGCTGGGTTATTGTACTTTGAGAGAAGAAGAAGGGGCCTACGCGGAAGTGCATTTTTGGAGCGTAGCTTACGGGATGCGCCGTCAGAGAAGGGACGTGGTGATGGTATACTCGGTTTGCTTTTGATGTTGGATAGCTTTTGCTGAGAGCGGCAGTGGGATCGAGTGTGCAGGGCTACTTGTGAATTGATGGACGAAGACCTTGGTCACTGCCAGGATCGGAGCATAATGCAATTTCTCAATCAAATGAAGGTATAGACCATGGGATTGCATTCCTGGGATCTCTTTTTGACGCGGATAAAGGGGCTCGATTGCTGTATACACTCCCGACCGCCTTTAGCTTGGGGCTTGTAACATAATCCAGAGTTTAAAACACCTCATGTAAGTAATATGTTCAGCCAATGGGGTTCTATTACGATTTGGACTGCCGGTGTCATGGATCTTCTAACCTAAAAGAAGGTCCTCTAAACAGTGGAGAACAATAAGTCAGCCATCTAATCAAGTCATTAAATCTCTATACTGCACTATGCTGGACGGATCCACGGAGGCGGTCAACACAAGCGGTGAGAGGTAGAATGTCCGGCAATAAGAACGAGGAACCCAAAAGGGATCCAACATGCACATCCATCGAATCCCCCATCTACCCTGCGCAATTGCCCCATCTCTGCAGGGACAACAATTTACCTGCCGATATCCGTTCTGTGGAAGTATACCATCATTAATTTGATTTCACAGTACCAGATTTGATTGAAACCAGAGCGTGGCCACAGTTCTTGCGTGGGCTGCCTTTGTTCTCGAGGAAATACCACCAAGACGTGGTTGTATACCGACGGAGGTCAACTCCCAGCAACCCAATACATCAGTCTCAAAAGAGGGTGTGTACCTTGAAATAAGGACGGCTGTTGATCATATTTGCGACAGCTTTTACCTTATCGCACTGGAGAATCATCTTCTCGAGAAACGACAAGTGCATACATTGAAGAACAACAGCTCCTACTCCGCAAGCTCTCTTGTCATGAAATATTGAACCTCGTCAAAAATCATCCATAACCTCATTTGAAGAGGACGTGGTGTTTGCTCTTGCATCCTTCGTTTTCATTGTTTGCAACTTCGTCCGAATTTGGGATGGGAGAAGACGAGGACACCATCATGGGGGAGGTCCAGAAGCCCCCTTCTTTACCCTCCTCCTCCCTCACCCAACCCCTTCCTTCTACACATATCCACGACAGTGACCAAACTTTAGCACCTTCTGTTCTTCCACCTGCTCAAAAATCCCCTTGCCCCGGCTCAGGTTCAGATCCCTTTCCACCCCAAACTACCCTTTTGACTGGTATGCTTCCGCCCCCTGAGCGCATCAAGATGAGCGACTCAGAGACCAACTCCCTGGACAACCTCGTTAAGCGCGATAGTCTGGTGGAGACCAACTCAGACTGGTCCGACGAAGAAGTCACTGTCAGGCCTGGTCTCCCAGTTGGTTCGCTTGCTACCGGTCTTTGTTATGATGTGCGTATGCGGTACCACTGTGAAGTTCGTCCAACGTCCGAGGTGCATCCAGAGGACCCCAGACGAATCTATTACATCTACAAAGAGCTGTGTCGTGCGGGATTGGTGGTTGATCCAGAGTCGATACACCCACTGGCCCCGCAGCCACTGAAGCGTATTAAAGCTCGTAACGCCACCGAGGAGGAGATCACCCTGATCCACTCCGAGGCTCATTATGCCTTTGTTAGAAGTACCCAAGGTAAATAAGATGATATCAACTACTGTTTTTACTTGCACTCAGCAGCATGCTGACCGAGAGAACAGACATGTCCGATGATGAGCTGGTGTATCTAGAGACAACCCGAGACTCGATTTATTTCAACCGTCTGACCTTTGCCTCATCTCTCCTGTCGGCCGGAGGTGCTATCGAGACTTGCTTGGCTGTCGCTCGCCGGCAGGTCAAGAACGCCATCGCGGTCATTCGTCCGCCGGGTCACCACGCCGAACACGACACCGCCATGGGCTTCTGTCTGTTCAATAACGTTCCTGTCGCCGCACGTGTTTGCCAGAATGTTCTTGGAGACGAATGCCGCAAGATTATGATTCTTGACTGGTGCGTACATATCTTGCTCTAGAACTTAATGACTTGACTGACAGCATCCGCTAGGGATGTCCATCACGGTATGCTGGACTCGGCTTGTGTCGGGATGATCGATCCAGTGGAATAGAATACTGACACTTAGACAGGAAACGGTGTTCAAAAGGCTTTCTACAATGACCCCAATGTCCTCTACATCTCGATTCACGTTTACCAGGGTGGCAAGTTCTATCCCGGCGGCGATGAAGGTGACTGGGATCACTGCGGTGAGGGCGCTGGACTGGGAAAGTGAGTTTAGACGGACATGGAGTGGTAACCTCGCCTGGACTTTGAACTCACTATGAAGTATAGGAACGTCAACATTCCCTGGCCTGACCAGGGTATGGGTGATGGCGACTACATGCACGCTTTCCAAAAAGTGGTTATGCCCATCGCCTTGGAGTTTGACCCGGATCTCGTGATCAGTTAGTTTGACTCTCTTCATATTTCATACCATTGCTGACGATGACTAGTCTCCGCTGGATTTGATGCTGCTGCTGGTGATGTGCTGGGTGGCTGTTTCGTGTCGCCCTCGTGCTATGCGCAAATGACCCACATGCTCATGACCCTTGCAAATGGCAAGGTTGCAGTCTGTCTGGAGGTATGTTTCTCAATCTCATCTTGACTCGTGCGGTTGTTCGTAACTAATGAGCGAGTATTCAGGGAGGATACAATTTCAGATCCATCTCCAAGTCTGCGTTGGCGGTCACCAAGACCCTCATGGGGGAGCCTCCAGACCGCTTGCCCAAGACGACGCCAACGCAAGATGCGATTGAGACCGTGGGGCGGGTCATGAATATCCAAGCCCAGTACTGGCGGTGCATGTACCCCAAGCCGCCCCAACATTTAGCTGGCGCCGATCGGCTGCACGGTATGTTATATTTGTGATTATCTGGTGGTGAAGAGTGGCTCAGTAATGCTCATTGGATTGCAGATGTTCTTCGTGCATATCAAGCCCAGCAGTTGTACGAAAACTTCAAGCTCACCCCGCTTTTCATCTACCGCACGAAGATCTCCAAGTCGTTTGAGAATCAGGTTCTGGCAAGGTAAGCCTTGAACTAATTATCACGGGAATGTGTTCGTCCACATCGACTGACCATCATCGCAGCGCTAACTATCATGAGCGCGTGCCGCTCATTGTCATTTTCCACGACCCGTAAGTTTGCCCGAAGCCGCTGCCAGTTTCTAGAGGTTGAAGCTCATCGATTATCTCCAGACCAGAGCTCATGGGCTATCCGGACCCAGTGACTAGCAGACTTGAAGCGCACAACTGCTGGATGGTAAGTGTTCCCAACATTGTTGCCAACCGACTTGACCTCACCATTGCTCATATTTGCAAGGCCGATACCACCAAGGATTACATTGGATGGATCATCAGCAAAGGCTACGCTGTGATCGACGTGAACATCCCGAAACATATCAGCCAGACACCTGTACGTGCCACCGCGGCATCTTTCCGAAGCCGAAGGACATCGGGACCCAAGAGACTTATTATTCCAAATCAGGCCACCGGAAAATACGAAAAAGAAGATGAGCTCCGTCCCACTGCAACCGAGGAGTTGGCGAACTACCTGTGGGACAATTACATCGAGTAAGTGATCGCAGATGTTCACACTGGAAACACGCCCAGCTGACGCGTTGCTTGACAGTTTCCATGAGAAGCGGGAAGTGTTCTTCCTCGGCATTGGTAGTGCTTTTGCCGGTGTTGTCAATCTCCTGATCAACAGAGGTACGTCTGACGCTCACTAATCCGTCTTCTATCGGCATTGGCCCCTAAAGCCAAGCTAAGCTACCAAGGAGACAAAAAAGAAAATCGTGGCTGACTCTGAATAGAAAACATGTACAAGCGCGTCAGCGGTATCATCTCATTTGTGGCGGAGAACCCCGTTCGCGCCGTTACGTCTGGCACTCAAGTGTGGCTGTCCAAATGGTACAGGGATGTAAGTTTCCTCTATCTTAATTCCTAGCCTTGTTTGCGCGGAGGAAAAATGAACACTGTCAAACTAACATGATTTATTTCTATAGAACTCGCTGGTGTTCGTCTCCGACTCCCACAGCGTCTGGAAACAGGACCGCAAGCCGTCCAAGCGTTACGGCAAACTGTACAGGTCAAACCACTCTTCTCTGAGTGAAATGATGGTCGAAAGTCAGCAGCAAGTCTTTGAGTGGCTGGCGGATCGCGCGGACGAAGCACTCGACGAGACGGAGGACGAGGTCGATGAGGATTTGCCCATGAAAGGATGAACGAGCAAAGGAGGATCCCTAGATTAGGCCTACCGCACGCATCCGGATGGAGGCTCGGCGTATCTTGGCGCATGTCTGGCATTACTTGATTTCTTGTTCTTACACCCTGTGCGATTTCCTTGTTACTTGTTGAATTCTTTCCCCAGTTCTAACCCCGCTGAATGGAAGCGAGTACGAGATGGAAGACTTGGCGGGCGCATTTTCCTTGTACCGGATGGAGTTGTTTCCTGTTTATGGACAGTTAACTCAAATATCATCAGTGATAAGCACTACCAGTCAACCCACAGCCGTTACAATCCCATGGTTCTACTTTGTATCTACCCGCAGATCTCCCCGTAGGATAGAAGATAAAAATAGGGTGGCGTAGGTAGGCGTAGTTTTGTAGGCAAGCCATCCATGGTAGCCACGATCAAGTAGTGATGTCTTGTTTGTGCCTCGCCTTGGGAGATTCTCTTGTGTTCAGAAGTGCCGATGGACTTGCTGCTTTGCTCTCCGCGCTCCTTGAAGTATATTCTCCCGAGATAGAAGTCTATCGCGCCGCCAAGGCATTCAACGTCGAAGATTGAATTAGCCTCTAGAGAGACTGGATCAAGTCATGACGAAAATAAATATTTGAGGAGATAGTCAGTTCTCTCGCCGTCTGACCCGATACTCTGCTGGTGGCCCAGGCAAGTGAGACATCACCCTGCAGCACTACCGACTCGGCATTCACCACAGCAGCTGATTACAACAACATCTACCAGGTGCTTCGACAGAATTGGACCTAACCGTGCCTGAAAAATGCAACGGTGTCTCAGAGCTCCGCAAGACCGACACCCAATAACCTACCTAATCTGTCGTGGCACCCGTTGTCATCTGGATCAGTCCCGCGATCCGCTACGCCTCCCCGCTTGGCGTGCATCACCACCTCATCGTGGCCCGCCTTGTCCAGATCATCCAGATCCTCTATCCCGCCATTCACAAGAAGAGCCTACCAACAAAAAGATCCATTTCGATTAAAGAAACGAGGATCTGAATCAGGTTCCCGTCGGAGCGCCCTAAGACATGATCGCCGTCTTCGTGTTCTAGGCCTGCAGTCTCCTGCATCGTGCCGCGGTCACTCGGTCCCTGGTACCTTTCACCATCTCTCCTGCGGGACCTGCGCCATGTTCACTCGGTTTTGTGCAGATCCTGTGATGATTAGATGGTCGGCCTGACCACGCCGATGTCTTCACTGATCTGTTTCCCGCCGAAGATTGTTACGGAAATGGTAGGAGAGACATTAGCTGATCCAGTGGATGGATGGTGGAGGATATGGGAGTCCTAATTCTGGGATATTGGATTTCCACGAAAGAATGACCAAACCAAGCAGTAGTGTGCTGGGTTGCTTGTCAGGGGAGCTACGATATTCTGGATTGGAAAGTATAAAGATGTTCTCGATTCCAGGACTTGATATCTCACTTCCAGCTCCGGCTTCATCGATATCCCAACAATTGAATTACATCAATCTCTTCTATATACAAATCAAGATCACTTCTTGAACCTTGACTCTCCACCCAACATGCACTTCACAACCACCATCCTCCTCTCCGCCGCCACCATGGCTCCACGAGCCTTCGCGGGGAACGCCATCGTCCAAAACGCCTGCACCGACCCAGTCTACCTCTGGTCCGTCGGCAGCGCCGTAGGCGAGCGCCAAACCGTCGCCCCAGGCGCAAACTACACCGAGACCCTCCGCTACGACGAAGTCTCAGGCGGAATTGCCATCAAGATCACCCGGACCGAGAACGGTCTGTACGACGGCAGCCCGCAGTCTGATTTCCAGTATGCGCTGACCGACCATCTCTACTATGATTTGTTTGATGTCTACGGTGACCCATTCTCGGGAAGTACCCTGGTTGTGCACCCTTCCATCGATACTTGTAATAGTATTTGCTGGGGTGGGGGTGTTCGGGCTACGGCTACGAGTCAGACGGAGGCTTGTGGGACGGATGCGGATATTACTTTGACGCTTTGTGCGGAGAGTTGTTAGATGGGAGGTTTTAGGCGAGTGGAATATTGATAGGGATATATTTTGACTGCTGAGTTGATTCATGGAGTTTTGCTTTTGGCTCTGCCTGTTTGATGGTCTGTGAGGCTCTAGGGGCCAGTGCGGTGGGAAAGTATTCGAAGAAGGCTGAAAGAAAGAGCCTCATCGGGTGTAGGGCTCCGCGATTGGTTCGGGGAATATAGTTTATGAGTAACTAGTACAAATGAGATAATTCTGTTTTGTTAAATATGTCTGTGCAGAAGTGGCTGCCTAGAGCTACTAGGATGATGTACTGTACTGTAGGTACGTACGAAGAAGTACAAGAGATCAAAGTTTGGACTTGGCCCATTCATCAAAATCGCACTCAAGAACCGTAGTCAGCCGTGAAAAGGTGTAGTAAAATCCCTAGAATAGGTGTCAGATTTTTAATTATATACCATATCATGATTTACCACTTACATGAAGAGATATGATCTCCACAATTTCTTTATCCGAGAATGCACACTTGACAGGCTTCCACGGGCAGTTCATCACTAACTTCAGGTTGTTGAATGATCGTCTTCACAAAGGTAAGCAAAATAAGATCCCTTTTGCCGAACCCAGCCTCGGAGTCACAGTTCCCATCAATAAAGTAATTCTTTTGCTTAGCGGATGCTTCCAAGGCAGACTGTTGTTTCTTGGTCACACCGGCCTTTAGTGACAAGGGAAGATGATGAGTCCATTCATAGGTAGAGTTGAATTTCGACGTGGTCAACATGATGACAAGCTCACGATCTCTAGGAGAAAGTGATAGATGTTTGAATTGGGCATTTCCTACATCTGCCCAGTGATTGAATTGTAGAAATATTCAAGTTAATGGATAACTCTAATTGATAGTATGTGTATGTTCGTAGCGATCGAGACCCACAGGGTATTATTCTATATATTTCAATCGAGGGCCATGAACCCCTCCCGTGCTGATAAATCCGACCTCGTAATTGTTGATTGTGCCGAGGGCCGACTGTACACAATTATTTGATTACAATATAGCACCAAATAAGGGCAATAAGTCCTTCCAAGTGCAAAACCTGCTGCTTTTTCAAGAAGACCTTATGGATGGATCCGTTCGTCGCAATAACTCGATGGTTCCAGGCAGGCCCTTCGAGCTGCATCTTTCGTGGCGTAGGTAACTACTAGATTGGGCAGCTAGCAGTAAGGGCCTAAGCGGTAATTGGAAGGTTGCATACAGTTAGATTATAGTTCATCAAGGTATACATGTGGAGTCAAGTACATTTTCTCACCCAGCATCTATATAACTGTGGTCTACCCGGGTGACTTGCGGAGTAATAGTTAGCGAGTTAGTATGTCTCACAGAGTCAGCACCGAGGAGTACTTTTGGACAATATTGGCCACTCTAAAACTCTGTGTATCAACTGACTCAGCACCAGCCCCCCTGCCCTGAATCATCATCAACTGGGTGTACTGACTATTGACTACCTAACTAGAGCCCCATAGTGAGAGCAACAGTGCATAATCTCCCCCACAGCCCCGTGACTATAGGCCCAGCCCCGACGCCACCGCCCCCGTCAATACGGCAGTTCCTATGTCCCCGAGCCTGACCGCCTCTCTATTTATCAACCCCTCGGCTGTGTTAGCAATCAGTGTCTCCTCTCTCGTCATCGCTTCCTTCATTCCAATCCCCTTTGGTGTGCATTGTACCTTCCTGATCTCATCCTGTTGTGAATTGGCATATCTTAGGTTACGGAGCCGCCACCAGCTCCATATCATACTCCCCCTGCCATTCTCTGGGCTCTGAGGTCATTCCTTAATGCTCGCAAGGTCCTCGGCTGTTACTGCACGTCCTTGGTTGTGTTACAAAGGCCTGGGTTGCAATCCATCTGTACGCTCATATTTGCTTTTTCACATCTCATCCGTGACTCGCTCTAGCTCTTTGACCGCCGCGGTTCTTTCATCCAAGCACTGTTGGGCCCGCTCATTCTCCCACTCCTCCTCGATCCTTTCCACCAACTCTCCAATCATGACTCAGATCGAACGCATTACAGAGGATCTGGAGAAGCCCGAGCTGGATGACCGGTCCTACCGGGTCATTCGTCTGCCAAATCAGCTCGAGGCTCTTCTAGTGCATGACCCAGATACCGACAAGGCGAGTGCCGCGGTGAATGTCAATGTGGGGAACTTTTCCGATCAAGATGATATGCCAGGAATGGCTCATGCAGTCGAGCATTTGTTGTTTATGGGAACGAAAAAGGTACGTTGGTGACTATCATGGGAGAGCCCCTGCGGAAACAGGCCAAGTGTTTATTAGCAATGCTGACGTGTGTTCGGTGGCTCTATCAATAGTACCCCAAAGAGAATGCCTACAATCAGTATCTAGCCGCCCACTCTGGCTCGTCAAATGCATACACTGCTGCCACCGAGACGAATTATTTCTTTGAAGTATCGGCGACTGGCGACTCTAGTGCCCCCAAGTCTACAGGGCAGAATACCCCCACCGAATCTACAAATGGTACCAATGGGATTTCCAGCGAGACCTCATCGACAATCGCTGGAGATTCAGAGGGAAAATCACCCCTGTATGGGGCCCTTGATCGATTTGCTCAGTTCTTTGTGTCCCCGCTTTTCCTAGAGTCGACGTTAGATCGTGAATTGCGAGCCGTAGACTCGGAGAACAAGAAGAATCTGCAGAGTGACCTCTGGCGGTTGATGCAACTGAACAAGTCACTCTCCAACCCCAAGCACCCATACTATCACTTCTCCACTGGTAATTTGCAGACCTTGAAGGAAGACCCGCAGAAACGCGGTCTCGAGGTCCGCAGCGAGTTCATTCGGTTTTACGAGAAGCACTACTCGGCCAACCGGGCCAAGCTGGTAGTCCTGGGCCGAGAGACCCTGGATGTGCTCGAGCAGTGGGTTTGGGAACTGTTTGCGGACGTTGAGAACAAGAACTTGCCCCAGAACCGCTGGGATGATGTCCAACCTTTCTCCGAGGAAGATATGTGCACTCAGGTATTCGCCAAGCCCGTCATGGACTCGCGCTCTATGGATATGTACTTCCCCTTCTTGGATGAGGAGAATTTGAATGATACTCAGCCCAGCCGGTATATCAGCCATTTGATCGGTCATGAAGGCCCGGGCAGTGTGCTTTCCGACCTCAAGGCAAAGGGCTGGGCCAATGGGTTGTCCGCAGGTGCTATGCCCATCTGCCCTGGATCGGCCTTTTTCACCATTTCCGTGCGTCTAACTCCCGAGGGTCTGAAGCAGCACCAGGAAGTCGCCAAGGTGATTTTCGAGTACATTGCGATGATCAAGGAGCGCGAGCCGGAGCAGTGGATCTTTGACGAAATGAAGAACCTGGCCGATGTGGACTTCCGATTCAAGCAGAAGACCCCTGCCAGTCGCTTTACCAGCCGCCTGAGTAGCGTTATGCAGAAGCCCATGCCTCGCGAGTGGCTGCTCAGCGGAGCTCTGCTGCGCCGATTTGACGCGGACATCATCAAGAAGGCCATGTCTTATCTGCGTGCTGACAACTTCCGTCTCATCATCGTGTCCCAGGAATACCCTGGCCAGTGGGACCAAAAAGAGAAGTGGTATGGTACCGAGTACAAGGTTGAGAAGATCCCTCGGGACTTCTTGAGTGGCATTCAAACAGCTCTGCAGTCCACAGAGGCTACTCGTACATCTAATGTGCACATGCCTCATAAGAACGAGTTTGTGCCGACCCGCTTGTCTGTTGAGACCAAAGAGGTTGCCGAGCCCGCAAAGACACCCAAGTTGATTCGTCATGACGACCGTGTCCGTTTGTGGTTCAAGAAGGATGATCGTTTCTGGGTGCCTAAGGGTACTGTCCATGTGACTCTGCGTAATCCCCTGGTGTGGGCGACACCCGCCAACCTCATCAAGACGAAGCTCTACTGTGAGTTGGTCCGCGACAGTTTGGACGAGTACTCGTATGATGCCGAGCTTGCTGGCTTAGACTACCACCTTGCAGCCAACATTCTTGGCCTGGATATCTCCGTTGGTGGCTACAATGATAAGATGTCCGTGCTTCTGGAGAAGGTGTTGAACACTATGCGGGGTCTGGTAGTCAACCAAGACCGGTTCAACATCATCAAGGAGCGCCTGACTCGGGCGTTCCGTAACGCCGAGTACCAGCAGCCCTTCTACCAAGTTGGCGACTACACTCGGTATCTGCTGTCCGAGCGCAGCTGGGTCAATGAGCAGTACATTGAGGAGTTGGAGCACATCCAATCCGAGGATGTGATCAACTTCTTCCCACAACTGCTGGAGCAGACTCACATCGAAGTCCTGGCTCATGGTAACCTCTACAAAGAAGATGCGCTGCGCATGACGGACATGATTGAGAAGACTCTTGAGGGTCGTGCCTTACCTCCTTCGCAGTGGTATCTGCGCCGCAACATGGTCATTCCTTCGGGCAGCAACTTTGTCTACCCGCGGACCCTGAAGGACCCAGCCAATGTCAACCACTGTATCGAGTACTATCTTTACATCGGCTTCTTCTCTGATGATGCTCTCCGCGCCAAACTGCAGCTGTTCTCTCAACTGACAGACGAGCCTGCATTCGACCAGCTCCGTAGCAAGGAGCAGCTTGGTTATGTCGTGTGGAGTGGTTCTCGCTACAATGCAACCACTATGGGCTACCGCGTGATCATCCAGAGTGAGCGCACAGCTCAGTACCTGGAATCCCGCATTGAGGCCTTCCTCCGCGAGTTTGGAACCACACTCGAGAACATGCCCGATGATGAATTCGAGGGCCACAAGCGCAGTGTGATCAACAAGCGTCTGGAGAAGCTCAAGAACCTGGGCTCTGAGACCAGTCGCTACTGGTCCCACGTTGGATCGGAGTACTTTGACTTCCTGCAACATGAGACCGATGCTGCTAATGTGCGCTTGTTGAGCAAGGCAGACCTGATTGCCTTCTACAAGCAGTTCATTGACCCGTCGTCGACCACTCGGGCCAAGCTGGCTATCCATTTGAATGCGCAGTCGGGCGCAAGCGCTGCGGATGGCGATGCCTCGCAGAAGCGGTCTCGCCTGATTGAGATGGTCAAAAAGCAGCTTGACGCTGCTGGCTTTGCTGCTGACAGTGACATTCTGACTTCCGCGTTCGAACAACTGGACATGGCGGTTATTGACCGTTCCCAGATTCTGTACATTGTCAAGACTTTCCTTGCAACGGAGCTAACTTTGTCAGCGGAGCAAATTGCCGTGGTTACTGAAAAGCTCGAGGAGAACCTTGCTGTTCAACTGAAGCAGCTTGGACTGGAGCCGGAGACTAAGGAGCAAACCAATGGGACCAACGGTACCTCAACCACCAACCCCAAGGAAGCTACCATCATCACGGACGTGTCTACCTTCAAGGCTCGTCTGCCTGTCAGCACCGGGCCCGTGCCTGTGTCTGACCTCACTGAATTTGAGGACTTTGATGCCAAGCTGTGAAATATCTGCACGTGTTAGTCGTTCTATCCAAAGCAAGTTGGGGGTGTTGTTTGGATCTTGGAGCTGGGAGCTTGGGCTTCGGATTTGGATAAAATGGCACGAGGGGGGTGGGAGTTGAGTGTAGAGAGGCATGGCTTTGGTATTAGGATATACGCTGTAATCATTTACATTTACCTACATCAACTAACCAATCAATCATAACATTAACATCGTTCATTCTTATTCATGTTCCTTCGTATTTTACGGATAGATCTTTTAACCTGCAATGGCTAGTAGCGGTTAACGGAGAAATGGAAGGCGTAATGTAATAATGGTCACACGATCATATTAGCAGAAGTCTCCGCAGACAAGTCTTCATCAGTTTAACAGCAGGTTGCGGGATAATTCTCGATGGAAGGAATCTATTTAAGTGCTCTAGTCTTGTGCCTGACAATGTCAGCTAAAGTATGAGCTGAAGTATAACAAGTGATGCCTGGTACCTCAGGCCTAACGCCTGCGGCTGGATGCCTCAGACCAGCCTGGCCTGGACTTTCCTTCCGCCTGCCTTCCCCACACTTACCGCCTTTCATCTTGCCGGCAGACTTTGTTTTGGCTTCAATCGAATTCAGGCAGGCGGTGACCACGATAACGATAACGAGATGCATCAACAGCGACGAGCTTCGTCTTTCCACACTCCTTCTCGCCGATTCCCTCCCCCTCCCACTTACTACGCCTCTGCCTCAGCGCTGCGATATTTCTTATCGCTGCCTCTCTCCACAGACACCATGACGACCACGACAGCAACCGCTCTTAGGAGCAGTCGCCCGTAAGTGAATGACTTCTAAATCAGACGTTCAAGTGAGCATGCTCGAAACTGACATGATACAATTGGCACAGGCCCATCCTCCCCAAGGATTTCTCCGCCCAGCAGCCGGAGACTATCCGCCTGTACCCCCTGAGCAACTACACCTTCGGCACCAAGGAGACCCAGCCCGAGGAAGATCCCTCAGTGCAGGCTCGCCTGAAGCGCCTGGAGGAGCACTATGAGCTCCACGGCATGCGCCGCACCTGCGAGGGCATCCTCGTCTGCCACGAACACAACCATCCTCACGTCTTGATGCTGCAGATAGCGAATGCATTCTTCAAGTTGTAAGGGAAACCCCTCTTTTGAACGACTAAGAATGAGACTCACACATGCTAATGGCCTCACCTCACAGACCGGGCGATTACCTCCCTCACGATGAGGAAGAGATTGAGGGATTCAAGAAGCGCTTGAACGAGCGCCTGGCCCCAGTCGGATCGCAGTTCTCTGGCGAGGGAGTCAATGAGGACTGGGAGGTTGGCGACACTCTGGCACAGTGGTGGCGCCCCAATTTTGAAACCTTCATGTACCCGTTCCTGCCAGCACATGTCACCCGGCCAAAGGAGTGCAAGAAGTTGTACTTCATCACCCTGCCAAAGAAGAGTGAGTTGAAATTTTTTGCTTTCGTCTATGATACTTGGAAGATCTGAGGTTTCACCGTTTTGTCTGTTCTCTGCTGACACCTGTTTCCCAATGTAGAGGTCCTCTCCGTCCCCAAGAACATGAAGCTGTTGGCCGTCCCACTCTTCGAATTGTACGACAACTCGGCCCGCTACGGTCCCCAGCTCTCCGCGATCCCCCACTTGCTGTCGCGGTACAACTTCGAGTTCGTGGACGAGAATGACAACGTGGTTGCGGTCACCCCCGGCACTCCGCTGCCAGAGGACCAGATCCCGCGCGTCAAGGTGCTGGCCGGCGGCGATGGAGAGGACACGGGAATGACGGATGTAGGCGAAGGGGAGAAGGGAATTGATGGGCTGTAAGTGAGATCCCAGCAAAAGAGTGCGGGGAAGAACCGGGCGAACCCCGCGACAGACTCAATTCTCCAGTCCTTTCCCCTTTTCACGATACATGATTCAACAGCTAGTCCTACAGAACAGCCAAAATAATACAGCATGAAACCCTGTAACCCCTGCATCTCCCGAGACTCTAAACCCAGCTGGGACGAAGCTGCATTTCTCCGAATTGTCTCCATGAGTCGGTGTGCTTAGCCATCCTCCCATGGAATCATAAAACTTGATATTAGTGGCTTAGTACCGTTTAAGGCTACTTGAGGATGCATCGAAGCACTGAAAATGTGCCGCATTCCCCGCGCCTCCTCCGTACTCCGACGGCGCTGAACATCTTTCGGGCAAGCCGTGCTTTAGCGTTATTCGTTGACCGACAAATGTTCTCATCACGCATATCCCCGCTCCCCGATCACATTGGAAGAATGTGGGAGGAGGGATGGGCGCTTACTCCTACTACTAGTCTACTATTAGTACGGAGTAGAAGTCTACTACTATGTACTAGTCCTACGACTGTAGGTGTGCAGTACCCGCAAAAGTATCGCGTGGATAGACCGTAGCGGGATTAGTTCGATCCAAACGAGTTTAGTACTTGCGCCTGCCAACGTACCCCGGAGTTACTACATCCACACGTACCAGGGTTGTATACCGGACAAACTGGACTTGACTACTCCGTACCAGGATGCACTTTGTGGCTGAAGTCTACCGAGTCCCAGCGACTCCACTGGACAAGGGATGTACCGAGGCCAGAAGTATACTAGCCGATACTGTTGTAGACACTACTACTGGACTAACTCCATTCCCCGTCTCATCTTCTCCACGAATTATTAACACTTTTACTAGTGCGGATCAAATCACGGAATATACACCTAAACAGTGCCCATCCACCGATTCCATTCCTCATCATCCCGGAAGAATAGTATAGAAGAAGACTAAAAAAACTATTTGCAAATAAGACGAACTAAAACCCAATCCTACTCTGTTCGTCCTGTCCTCGTGGCCCTTCCTCCCTTCCCTTGCCCTTGCCTGCTCGTTTCCCCACTTCCACTAGGCTGACTGGTTACATCCGCGTGAAGAATTCCAGCTGCAAGAATGCCGATCTTACCAGAAATCCCCACCAGTCAGGTGTGCCAGACTTGCCAGGAACGGACAACGAGCCTGTTTGGATCGTGAGGAGCGTGGCTAGTGCGGGAGGAGGAGGTATGCGTGGGATTTGTTGTGTTTTGCATTGGGCATTTATGGTCGACATTGTTCGGATACCCCGCTTCGTGTTTTTAGGATGGTGTTTTCGGTTTCTTTTGAAGAGCGTCTTTTGGCTTGTGATTCTGGAGAGTAGTCAAGCTGTGAGGTATCGTGAGGAAGTATAAAGTATCCGTCCAAGTCCTGCTGTTGCAGAGAATGTAGGCCACCCACGGGAGAAGAAGAAGATCAAAAGCGAAAAAAAGTCCGCTGAGTCCTGGTTGACTTGCTGTGAAGCTGCGCAGTGCAAAGTATTCATATATACCCGTGTGAGCTCCTGTACAGGGTAAAGCAGCAAGGATGGTGTTTTCCCGTCATTTTGGGATGCTGGTGGCTATGGCAGCCCTGGTGGTTGCTGCGCCGGCACGACCAGTGCCTCGAGGTATGATGGGAAAAGCAATCTCCAGTGACAAGTCTGAAGCGTGTTAACCCTGCTTATAGATGTCTCATCAGCTACTTTGAGCGAGTTGACATTGTTCTCCCAGTATGCGGCAGCCTCATATTGCACGAACAACGTCAATTCTGCAGGCGATGCCGTGTCCTGCTCGGGAGGCTACTGCCCGGAGGTGCAGTCTGCGGGAGCCCAGACTCTATATGAATTTGATGAGTATGTCAAGAATGATCTCAAGCTATTGGGTCTATACTAACCTCTTATCAGATCCACCGACTTTGGCGATGTGGCAGGCTTCTTCGCCGTGGATGACACCAACCAGCTGCTGGTGCTGTCCTTCCGTGGCAGTCGAACCATCAGCAATTGGATTGCCAATTTGGACTTTGGCGAGACAGATGCCAGCAGTCTCTGCTCTGGCTGCGAAGCTCACTCGGGCTTCTTCAAAGCCTGGCAGACCGTCGCTGATGCCCTGACCGCGCAGATTGCCAGCGCCACGGCAACTTATCCCAGCTACACGCTGGTCTTGACCGGCCACAGCTTCGGCGGTGCCGTGGCTGCTCTGGGTGGAACTGCCCTGCGCAATGCCGGATATACCCTGGATTTGGTAAGTGATGTTCCCGTTGAGGTGTCCCGCGGAGAGATTGTTAGACTCGATGCTAATGCATGGAATGGCAGTATACATATGGCCAGCCACGCGTGGGTAACACCGCGCTAGCCGAGTACATGACGAACCAAGGCGCCTTGTGGCGTGTTACCCACTCGGACGACATTGTCCCCAAATTGCCCCCAGCTTCGTGGGGATTCACCCATGCCAGTCCTGAGTATTGGATTACCAGCGGTGATGATGTGACTGTCACGACGAGCGATGTCACGGAAGTCACTGGCGTGGGCTCGAGTGGTGGTAATGCTGGGACTAGCGGGGACAGTGTGTCGGCACATAATTGGTATATTGTGAATATTGATGGATGTCAATGAGGGCTGCTGTTGTCATGTTGTTAGTCTGTTATTTATGATCATGAATATGAAGTACATATGAAGAAGAATAATCCAAGTGAAAGTGCTTTGGGCTTACCGATCGGCTGAAGATGCCAGAGGGAATAAATCCTTTTTGACAATGCCTTCTCCAAGGGGTTTCGCCTGCAGGAATAATGGGATTATTCCGTATAGTAGCGCCTGTTCTTGCCTTCCATATCGGGAAACATAGATAGATTGTTTCAAACCCTGATCACACGATGCACTGGGATCTCGGAGCTCGAGATTACCAGAGGAATATAACGCCACGGACCGGCCTGATTGGCTGAATGGAAAAGGGGGCAAATACATACAGGATGGGTAGAAGCTTACAGTCACGTGCTACAACACTTTCAATCCTGATTCATGTTGGTCACCATCCTCGATGAGGCTCGATGAGCGGTGTCTCGTCAAAATTCTATTCACCCTGCTACATGATCAATCTTATCGCACTCTTTACAACCCGATCAAATGCAGCTGGAACTTATTGAAATCTTGTCATGTCAAGTCGACCGACCCTCATCTTCATACCAGGCTCCTGGCATAGGCCGATATGCTATGACCCGATTATTAAGCTCCTGGAGCTTAGGTTTAGATGTGTCACAGTGTCTCTTTCATCAACAGCATACAACCCCGAAGCGAGCTTCAAAGATGATCTCGATGTAGCCCGGGATGCGATTTCCGCCGAGACAAGTAACGGGCACAATGTCGTTGTTATTGCGCACTCATATGGCGGCATGGTGGGCAACAGCGCGATTAAAGGCTTCACAAAGCCCAAAACTGCTGATAGTAGTCAACTAGGTCACGTCATTGGTCTAATTCTCATAGCCTCTGGCTTCACCTTGACTGGGCTATCTTTTATGGATCCCTTCTTCGGTCGTCCGCCGCCTGCCTGGCGTGTGAATAAAGAAACTGGCTACGCCGAGCTTGTTACTTCCCCACGGGAACTGTTCTACCACGATCTGCCAGAGGAAGAGGCTGAATACTGGATCTCTCAGCTGACGAGTCAGAGTCTGAAGGCGTTGTTCGAAGGCGGCGAGTACACTTATGCCGGGTGGAAAGATGTGCCGTCTTGGTACATCGGGACTACGGAGGATCGGGGAATACCAGTGCTCGCTCAGCGGATGTCAGTTAGTATGGCAAGAGAAATGGGGGCGAGTGTGGAGCATCGAGAGCTGCGAACGAGCCATTCGCCTTTTCTAAGTCAACCTGGATTAACGGCGGAAATCATTCTCGAGGCCGTCGATGCATTTACCCATTCCACGAGCAACAAGCCTAAGTTGGCCGTTAACGGAGGGGATAATGTGATAGTCGTGCCAGGTACTGCCCTGTTCAAACCTTTGACATGGTTCAAATTTGGACTGCCGATGGCCTTTGGTCGTCTATTGGGCCGAAGTATTCTCTTGTTTAACTGGGGGAGAAGGCTGTGGAGAGCCACGTTCCGTTGAACGACATCCTTTGATCAAAGGAGCTTTTCAAGATAACTAGAGGTTCTCTTCTTGTAAACATTAGTGACAGAAAATTTACCCTATGTCGCAGCGTTGGGCTAATTATGATTTGTGAATTTATTTCCTGCTGCATATCATGTAGATTATTATCTTGTTGTAAGGTTCGGAGGAGTATATTCGGACGACGCCTATTTGGATGCGGAGGGGAGGGCGATGTTATTTCTAATTGCAATAGTATATATAAGTACGTAGCTTAAATGCCTGTTTTATTATCCATAGTTTTGCGTGGAACTGGAAGTCTGTAGATTGGAAGAGTCAAGTTATGATTGACGTGTCATGTGATTACGGTGTAGAACAGGGCAACGTTCTGGCAACTTGAACACTCGAATCCGCCAGACTACGTCCTGGATATTTTCATGAATTCCTTGAATGCTTCTCTTTTGCTTGAGAAATTGTGCCACATGACGAGTCCCTAGTATACAATCTACTTCCGCCTCCTCGCCTGTCTCACATCCGACCGCCAGGCTGTCATACAACCAAGCTGAACTCCCCGCGCTTCGACCTTCCCCCTGCTCTACTCCTTCACCACCATAGTGGACCAGAATTATGCGACTCTAGCTCCCCCAAAGCTCTATCCGATGCCTGATCCCCGGTGACAGCTTCACGCCTGTCACCTTCCCCGGATATCGCCATGCTGTTCGCTCCAAGCGGACCCCAGAGTCCCCGTCGTCGCAATCGCATGAAAGCTATCTTCCTCACGATCGGCATCGTCCTCGCCATTTACATTATCTTTTTCGCCGGAAATGAATCCTCCCATTCCACATATCATGAGCAACCCGACAAATATGCGCATAAACCTGAATCAATCACATCACCCAAAGCTGCAGACGAGCCGGCTCGTCCTGTGATCCGGCGACACAAGGATATGATCGTGGCCAGCATGAAGAGTGATGATACCTCCTGGCTGGCCGAGTACTTCCAAGATTGGTCCCGGAGTATCTACGTGGTGGACGATAAGAATGCTCCGTTGACCGTTGCGCGCAACAAGGGGCGCGAGTCGATGGTGTATTTGACGTAAGTCTTGAGGTCGAACCCAATGCAACCAAGCTTCTGTAATTTGACTGTCAAGGTTGCTAACATAGTATTTAAATTTCCTTGCAGATACATCATTGACAATTACGAAAACCTTCCCGATATAATGCTCTTCATCCACTCTACGCGCTACCAATGGCACAACGACGACCCCTACTACGACGGTGTCCCCATGCTGCGCAACTTCCAAACCTCCTACCTCCAAAAAGAAGGATACGTGAACCTACGATGTGTCTGGACCCTCGGCTGTCCAGTGGAGATTCACCCTCTTAGTGATATCCACCGTGAAGACGTACACGCGGGGGAGTACTTCAAACATGCATTCATGCAGCTATTCCCCGACACGCCAGTCCCCGAAGAAGTCGGCGTATCATGTTGCGCCCAGTTCGGTGTGACTCGTGACCGAGTATTGATGCGACCCAAGAGCGATTATGAGTTCTACCGAAAATGGTTGACGGAAACGGAATTGAAGGATGAGATGAGTGGGCGGATCATGGAGTATTCCTGGCATAGTATGTTCAATTACTTGTACTCGTTTCATAGCGCTCATTCACTAACGTCTATCCTTGCAGTGATTTTTGGCAAGGACCCTGTCCACTGTCCGAATGCCCAGGAATGCTACTGCAATGTCTTTGGCTTATGCAATTTGAATTGCCCCGGACCAAATGCCTGCGATGATCGTTACGTTTTGCCCCCATACTCGCCGCTACCCAAGGGCTGGCCATATCTTGGGTGGAATGGCCAACAACAGGACCCCACTCATGGCCTGCCCGAGTCCTGAGAGTGACGATACCATTATGACCATGTGAAGGATTCTCGGAAGAGAAGAAAAATGTGCAAAGCACTAATGACACGAATAAGAGCCCGCGAGACCCGGGCTCTTCATAACCTGCATTCCTGGCCGTAGAGCTGTATTACTCGAATTTCATATCTTGGCAAGACTCAGTATGCATTGCTCTCGATGCGCCGCGACTGACTTGCATTTCGAGCTTGGAATACAAGACCAGCCGAGACCAGGGAGCTGCCCTAATCCAGATAAGCAAGATCTGGGAACCATTTCGCATATTTGAATGCGATCTACCTGTACTAGTAGCGTATATAGTCAGATTTTGAAGCTTCATTCCAAGCCATTGAATGCCTAAGATTGGTTTATGTACAACGAAGATCAGAACCTGGTACATTAGTTGGTTCATCAATCTCCAGAACGGGCCGAGGTAGTCAAAGTGGATCTCCCCGCAATTCCACCAGCGTCATCGCCAAAACTTCGCTCCTTCCCCCTTCCACTCTCCAGCAGGGAGATACACCTATACCAACCTCGACTGCATCCTTCTGCGCAGAACCACCACCAATATGCTCATCATCGGCCTCACCGGCTCCATAGCCACCGGCAAATCCACCGTCTCCACCATCCTCTCCTCCCCACCCTACTCCCTCCCCATAATCGACGCCGACATCCTCGCCCGCAAAGTCGTCGAACCAGGCACAGCCGGCTACAAAGCCATCATCAACTACTTCGGCCCCAGCACACCCGACCTCCTGTTGGAAGACACGCCCAACCCCTCCCCACATGGCAAACCACTAAACCGACCCGCCCTCGGCCGCCGCGTCTTCGGCGACACGGAGGAACGCAAACGCGATCGCCAAGTCCTCAACGGAATCATCCACCCGGCCGTACGATGGGAAGTCTACAAATCACTTATCTACCACTACCTCCGCGGGCAATGGGCGATCGTCCTCGACGTACCCCTCCTCTTCGAAAGCGGCATGGATCTCATCTGCGGCACGGTGATAGTCGTCGGCGTTCACGATTCAGCCGTACAAATGGCCCGTCTTCGCGCACGAGACGCCCATCTCACAGCTGAGGATGCGGAGAATCGTGTCCGCAGCCAGGGCGATGTGCGGACTAAAGCAGCGCAGGCGGAGTTCCGTGGTACGGCGGCGTCCCGGGGTGTGGTAGTCTGGAATGATGCGGATAAGGTGCAGTTGGAGGCTGCTGTGAAGGGGGCGATGGCGAGTATTGCGGCGTCGAGTCCGAGGTGGTGGGCTTGGACGTTGCTGATTGCGCCGCCGGTGGGGATGGGGGTTGCGGCGTGGAATTTGGTGGTGAATTTTGCGACGCAGAAGGGGTGGGAGAAGAGGAAGAGGGAGGAGAAGGCGAAGTTGTGAGGAGGTGAGTGGGAGATATACCATCTTGTGATTACTGTTTTGGAGGGATTGCCTAGAATTGAGTTCTCTATTGGTTATAGAATTTCATACAACTTTTATGGTTGAACTTTGCAAGAATTGATCAGAAATAGAATCGTAATTTTGTGCTTGAATATGCATTTGACAGCTTGAAATTGCATTGTCCAAGTACTCCAACGCCAACCCATGCTCCAGATGAAACGCCAAAATTGAGATGAGTAGACCATCCATGATATCTGCAGTATCAAAATGCAGATAGCAGGTGATCCAAAACACAACCGCTTAGAACTTGCGCTTCTTCTTTTTCGATGAATTAGATGGAGCTCCCATTCTCGGAGATCCAGCTTGGCCTCCACCAGAAATACTGGTGAGGTTGGAAAGTCGTTTCCTCTCCATCTTGTCAAGATGGGCTTGCTGACGCGCTGCCCTGGCCTCTCCCTTCACTCGGAGTTTCTCGTAGTGTGCGGCAACTTCAGCAGGATTGGCTCCTTTGGGGGGTTCCGGGTCCTCCTCTTCCTCAAAGTCGCCTCCGTCGGTATTCTTCTCGCCAGGTTTCGTCTCAATGACGGGTACCTAGTAAGTATTAGCGGGAGATATTCGACATATACCCTTTCGGGAAAGAACTCACAACAGGCTTCTTGCGCATAAAGTTTCCGTATGCGCGACGACCACCATGAGGGATATCACCCTCAGCATCTAGAGAGTCCGCCGAAAGAACAATTGGCTGCGGAGTATAGTTCGCAGCGGGAACATCCAAGACCCATTCTGACTCTCCAGCCTCTGCTGCTTGCCGCGCAACAGCCTCTCTTCGCTTCTCTTCCTCCGCCGCAAGTGCCGCGGCAATAGCTTCCAGATCAGATTGAGGAGTACCGGGGCTGTTGGGCTCAGTCGATAGCCTGACGCGCTTCGGCGTGCGCTTGCCGTCCTCGGCAGCTGGGCTCTGTGGTTCTTTCGTCGCAGCAGAAGCAGCAGCGCGCTGCATGAACTGTAAAGAAGTTAGCTTTATATCGCTACGCTAATACCTTCGAAAAGACATACCTTCATAGTCAATAGACGGGAAGACATAGTCTTATCCGGCTTTGCAGACGCAGGAGAAGACTCCGACATGATGGGCGTATGAAATATACTCAAGGTCAAGTCAAACGCAAGAGTCTCCCAAGTTTCCTGAAAATCCCACGGCAGAAAAACCGACCAGCTGCGCGGGCCAACCCGCAGACGGGAGGCGGTGAGAATCCACTAAACCACACCTCGCGGATTATTCAGTTCCTCAGGAACCTGCGGCCTTTGAACCTCATCCACGTCTGTCCTCCGCCTCCGACTTTCAGTCTCTTCGACAGGACTCAATTCGCCCACCATGATGTCCTGCAGTCGCCGCCTCACGGCCCTGGCCTCGTTCCGCCCCCTCGTCGTCCGCGCCTACTCCTCCACCGTGCCCCGGCTTTCCGAGAACCGCATCCAGGCCAATGACCCGAACCCGCCCGCGGTCAAGCCCAATGTCTCCGAGTCCAATGTCGGATTGACCGATCGCCATGCTGTCTGGGATGGCCTGATGGAGGAGGACACCGCCAAGGCGGAGCGCATTCGCAGCCTCCAGGCGCCTAACCGTGCTACCACCTGGGCGGCGAGCCAGCAGCCTCGCGAGCAGGCCATGGTTGGTCCTCGCTTCGAGCAGACCGTCATGGAGGTTCAGGTGCGTTGATCTTGTGGAGTCCCGAGCTAGGGACGCTTTGTCCGAGCTGCGGGGAGACAGAAACATCACACAACTAACCAATTGATCATCTAGCCCCGCCCAATGGCCGCCATTGAGCTCATTCACAAGCAGCCCGTCCGCTGGACAAAGTCCCGAGTCGTCAGCTGTGACGGTGGTGGTGGTCCCCTCGGCCACCCCAAGGTCTTCATCAACACCGACAAGGCCGAGATCGCGACTTGCGGATACTGCGGTGTTCCCTTCGTACGCACCCACATTCTCCAAGATATTTTACTCTGATTAATTGACTAACGTCTTCTTTTACAGGCCCACGAGCAGCACCGCACCTACCTCGAGTCCCTCCCTGCCACCAGCTACCCCCTCAAGCCCACCAATGACCCCGCCGAGGTGAACGAGAGCCAGCGCGTCACGGATGGTGCTTTCGAGCAGCGGTAGACAAGACCTAGCATCAGATTCCTTTTGTCGGCGTTGATCTTTCCCTTTGCGTTTGTTATTTTGGTTTTTGGGCCCGAGGCCGTGTACAGAAATATCGATCGATCAATGGATCTGTCGTTGACCCGCTGCGTGGTGAAGTGAAGTGTTCTAAGTGTTTTGTTGTTGTGTCGAGCCGGTGGAATGACTCTACCTATCTACTTCAACCATCTACCCGAATCCAATCGGGTGGTGGTTCTGCCATTGTGGTTGGCAATGATACGGATTGCTGTGTTCTTCCCAGCGCCGCCATATATGAACCCAATTGGCCTTTGTATGTCCGTAAAGAAGAAAAAAAGAAATATACCCTTAATCGCATCTCTCTCGTTATAGGTGCTCTCGCGCTTCATCACCGAGTCACGCCTTTTCACCCTGGATAGTCGCAACCACCTTGCGCGTGTGTCGACTGGTCCGGAACTCGAGGTACCAGATGCCTTGCCAGGTACCGGTCGCCAAACGACCATTGGAGATGGGAATATTCACCGAAGCACCAATAAGTGCAGACTTGATATGAGCCTGCCACAAACCCAATAATTAGCATCACGTTCCCGAAAGCTCCTCGTAACAGTAGCGGTTTCATCAAACCACTCCAACCACCAAAACAAGATTGCAAAAAGAAACCCACCGGCATATCATCCTCCCCCTCCGCAGAATGACGATACAAATTGCCCTTCCGATCATACGGCGCAATCCGATCAAGCGCATCGCTCATATCGGCGCGAACATCATCATCCCAATTCTCATTCAGCGATAGCGCACAACTTGTATGTTGCACGAATAGGTTCAACATGCCGACCTTGTAGTCGCGGATCTCGGGGAGTTCGGAGAGGACGGTGTCGGTGATTAGGTAGGAGCCACGGCTACGGGAGGGGAGGGTGAAGTTCTTTTGAAACCAGGACATTTTGTGTGTGGTGTCTTTGGTGAAGGGGGGGATTGTTGTCGGAGTTGGGTTTGGGTTGGGTTGGAAGAGTGAAGCGGGGAGTTTATTTCGATGGGTGGAGGTGTTGGAAGTGGGATGTTGATTGGGTGGGGGGCGGGGCTGATGTCATTTGCGGTCCCCGCGTTGATTTTTATACTTGTCTTCGCGTTCTAATGGGAGACTACTCCATGGAAGCATACCAAGGGACACTTGTAAATTCAATAAAATGAAGATAAGAAATTGAGCTAGAGCATGAACGGAGTGATTTGTTGATGCATTCTGTAGAAAATAGCCCCCAACATTCCGACCGATTTATCTCGGGACCTGAAATATTTCCACGGAGGCAGCGTCAGAGCTCAGCATCGTCTGGAACAATTCAGTGTGTGTTCACGCTGAAAACCCAGCTCTCGGCTTGGTAGGAGGAAATATCCCACGGGCATGCCAGTCAGAATCGGTACCCGGAATCACTTGTCCTCGCGAATCCAGATTTCTTCTCGGGTCGTCCTGGTTGAGACGCCGCTTCCATTGATTCTCAAGCACGTCCTTCGCCCCCTCCCCACACCCCATTCGAACCGCGTCCCAGAAGACATAACCCCAGCGCTAAGTGGCAGTTGGAACCAATATCCCGAGTCGGTTTCTGTAAGTCCTCATCCATAAAAGTGTCCATGCATAGGGTGGATGCACGCCGTTCGGATCCATCGTCTGGTCGCCCTGGAATGGCAATGGGTCCCGTCGATGTTGTTTGAAATCCCGTTCCTCATATCCCCCTACCATTCTGTAATCGAGGGTGTCGAGTCCGAAGGCATCCAGGAACGTGTTTCCCAGAAAATGGCCTTCCAATCGGTAAACTAAGACGGAGGTTGTCGGGGGCTGTGCCATCGGAAGACATTCCATGGGGACTTAACCACGGGGTTGAGAAACGGTAGTTGAAGTAGGATCGTAGAAACTCGGCCACTGACTCCTTAGTGCGCGCTTTCAGGTAATCTTTGGTACCGGAATGATATGCCATCTGGGCATCGAGAGCGGCACCACTCAGCATGTTCATGAAAGATTTGAAAAGCAGTGCCTTGCGGTCCATAGAGAACTGCACATAGAAGCCACGCGATGTAAGAACCAAGGCTCCCAAGCTCTTAACATCCAGTTTGGACAGGATGTGAAGGCAGAGCTCCGGAGGGAGATTTTGCAGAGTGTTATCATGAGACTTGCTGGCCGGCTGAAGATGAATGACTGGCTCTGTTTTTGGGTTCTTGGCGAGATGCTGGGTTGAGACTTCGAGCTGAACTTTGCATGGTGCCTTCACCGACTCTTCGGACGGACATCGATTATGGCACGGGGCGAAACAGAGCGCAAAATCAAAGTGACGAACGAGGTTCGATAGCTTGTAAACTGGGGAGAGGGTAGAAGCCAACGATTTTCGAGGCTTGCGTTGATGCCAGGCTTTTTCAACGCGATGCATGATGAGTGTTGATGCTCGGGAATGGCGCTGAAAAAAGGAGAGTTGAGCGAAGCGGAAAATGATGAGGGAGGATATTTTTGTGAATGTGAGAGGAGAGTAGATGGAAAGTAAGAGAAATAAGGTCGCCGCTAACCTGTGAGGTATAAGGCAGGAAGGCAGCCAACTAATAACCGCATTACGGATGTATGACTCAAATAGACTCCTCTCCTAACTACCTACTTCCTTCCAAGGCAATCCCGCAAGAGCCTCTTATGCTGGTGCTTGACCTTCATCAAAGCTTGCTTGGCCGAGTCGAGATTGGCCTTGATCTGTTTGATATGGTCATTAACTGCATCGGGGGTTTCGTACGCATCTTGCCAGGTTTGAGGAATACAACCCGGCCTTCCACAGCCCTAGAAAATCGTGAGAAATTAGCCATGGACCCCGCAGATAGAGGCATCACAACATACCGTAGGGCAGTCTCGCCCCAGACAATGGCAAGATCCGCGATCTGCATAAGACTCGTAGGATCCTTTGTGTCTGGATGTGCCTTGGTTAGGTCCGAATAGGCCTTTTTCGCAGGGCAGGCCCGTTTCACAAGAGCCTTGTACGCGTTATACGCCGCCTAGAGCTCGACAGACTAGGTAGTCATCACCTTAAGCTGGTCATCAAATTGTTGAATCCGATTTTACATTTCGGCCATGATTTGCTCTAGTGACTGAGTAAAGGCACCGATTTCTGCGGTCTCAGTCAGAGACATAGTTCGAGGTGCTTCTTTTGCTGGTGACTGGGCCATGATAGGTGGTAGGAGTGTTTTATGTGGATGAAGTTTCAGGAACCTGCTCTAAGAATCGTTTAATGTGAGGGAAATATGAGAGAATTATGAGAGAATTGTGAGAGAATTATGGGAAAACTATGAGAGAGAAGTGGAAGTGATGATGGTGAAGGATGGCGGATGATGAGGAGATGAGAGATGATAGATACGAACGCTGTGGATGGTGGTATCTGTAGCGCTAAGTTCGCGTCTTGAAATTGGCATGATTCGAAGAAGGTGAAGATTGGAGAGTTCCTAAGATGATCAGAAACAGAGCAGCCTCACCAGGAGCTCCTGCCCAAACGAAACACGAGACTAAGCGTATAAACAACACGATACCCTGTATACAAAAAAACCCGCCAACACAGGAGTGAGTAGCCCGCCATGTTTGTTTTGATCCACCAAGTTTATTCTTTAGGACCTGCATAAACGATTGTCTATTTCTGGATAGGCAACATAGAAATGAGGAGTTGTCGAAGCCATACGTGCAACCGGTGCCGTCATCCTCCTTTCCGTTTTTGCCAACCTTACCATAATTACGTTGGGAAAATTGGACGCCAGTATCTTCCAAGGTGTATCGTGTCCTACTTGCTGGAGGAGCATGGCCGAACTTCTCCATTTACAAGACACCAATCCGGGCTCGATTTGGTTTGGTCCACACAAGAGTAGAAAAATTTGGGGGAGCTTTGAGCCTGGGAATACATTGTGGGCATATTCATACTGATATTGAGATAGTCTTGGGAGGTTGTTCTCGTTCAAAATTCATCAACGCGTTTACTGACGACATGGTCAGTTAAGGTTGTGATGGGAGACGGTGGGGCGTGACCAAAGATCAGTCGATATTGGAATGAATTTCATCAACCTCGGATGAAGCATCAGGCCTCCGGCAACATGCACCAGTTACAAAATCACAGTTTGGCTCTTCCTTGAAGTCTCAATAACACTCAATCAAAACAGAAAGAGGCGTCTTGACGGAAATCAATCCCAGTGGCCTGAAGTCATTCCATGGATGGTTCATATGTTAGCTTCAAGTTATAATGTCCCCTGGAGTATCATGTAACCAATCGAAGTCTTTGGATGATACCTGAATGGGAAGCAACGAGACACCTTCCCTCCGGAGCATTACAGAGCCCCCAGTCTCAATAAAAGATACACGCCGTTTGCTTGCAAATTATAATGGGGTGGGAGATACAATAACGTTGTTGTTTTACATCCATTTGGGGAGGCGCTGCATTGCGAGTTGCTGCCCTCACTGGGATTCAACACATGTGGAAATGAACGTGGCTAAAGATACTGACACGGCAATGGAGAATGCTAGTTATCGCAGATATTTGAAGGATATGGAACTCTTCTAGGTTGTAGGATTGACAATGCACATCCATTGACTGTTCCTCTAGCAACTCACCGCAGACCTATTACGGGGGACGAAAAGAGTGTGAAGGACGCGCGACCAACGGGAGATGGGCCCGCTCACCTTGTGCTGCAGATATCTGGAGCGTGAGAGTTTAGGAGCGCAGTCACCGAGCTGGAAACCTCCTGGATCCAGTGACGCATGAAAATATATGAAAATGATCGTTGGAGGAACAGGCAATGGGCCAGGGGGACAAGAGTAAACACAAGTAGAACATAAAGCATGGCTAAAGTTTGGCGAGTGGAAAAGACGAACAGAGGACGTCGCGTTCCATAATATGATTTGCGAAGACCGCAAAGGAGATCACAACTGCGGAGCAATGATACGGGGGACAACTGGAAAACGTTGATGCTAGGCGCAGGACTACTAGAATTTCAATTTCATGGATGTAGTATCATGTACGTTGGGTTAGCCTGTCCAAGCCGCCATATACACCTAGAATATAGATTGATGCAAAACTCTACCTGTTGTTGGTTACTTGGAAACATGCTTCTAAATGTCCCTCAAAATGTCTTTCAAGACGTCCGGTGAGGTGCTTACGAAGAACCATCAAATGAATATTAATGTTCCTATCCGACATGAATTTCCTTTCTCATAAAGCTTGGAACCTCTCATTATTGAATACAGGAGTTTGAAGATTGGCAACACAAGTGAGACAATGTCGATTTGCACTGGGGGTACCGAAACGGTAGCTGGTTATGATCTATTTAGACTTTGTTGTCCACTTCCCTCACAATACAACCTGAAACCAGTTCGATGAGGTAGCACAGGCTTTCGAATGACGGTTGGTATCAATTGGTAGCATTCAAGTAATGCACCAGTCAAACGCCATAAAACCTTCAAGATCTTATAATGCATCGCGAGTTCGAAATTTTGCCAGGCTTGTTGAAATAACTTGACATAAAGACCCGGGTACGACGGCTGATAAGTGCCACATCTGACGCCCAGCCTGGCAGTTCTCTGGTCGCGACTGACCAGGGATTGATCGAGGTCAGGGTGTGTGATGGGCCCCGTTGAGAGAGTGATATGCTGTGAGAAGTCGTTGCAGTTGATGATCCCAGGCGCGCAAATTTCTCCGAAATTACTGCTTTCGCCGACCGCATCGAGATGTATCGCGGAGTTCTGATCGTCTTTACGGCAGGGCAAAAACCTAAGTAAGTTACATAGCTGTCTAGCCACCTGGAAATTTACGCTACTTCATGGCAATATCACGCATGAGGGATCCTGATTTGGCTGATTATGCCCTACATACCCTGCCTAAGCTAAGCATGAGAGAATGCCTATGAATTTTTCGTCGACGAACTTATTCGCCTTCTTAGAGCCACTGGATGGGCTGGGGCTAAGATCGATTGAGGCCGTTATAAACCATACTAATGTAGACAGAGATTTAGAAAGAGATGCAGAAACAGATGAAGAGGAATTTATGGGTATTCAAATGTAGACTGCATTACTCATTTCAGGTGTATTAATGCATGATTTCGAAGTAGTAAGGCAGGCGGTCTTGAAAGCGGTATTCGAACCGCTCCTTGCCAGAGGTCGCGCTTGTCGGCCGCTGTTCCCGGGTGATACATACAGTAGATGCCAAGGTATGGCGATCCGCGAAATAAGGTTGACGCTACGGAGGTCCATCCCAAAAGTCTTTCGATTTTTGCTTATTTTCACTATACCTAATCTAGTCTAGGCGTTTTATAA